>LUCH01001883.1:0-11947 GCA_013368495.1 Paragonimus heterotremus
ATACGGAAGACGAACATTCTGACTTAATGTCCATGGCGACTGATTGAATGTGAACGATATAAATTCAAATAAATATATATGTGTAAACTATACGCACTCGAAACGTAATATGAGCGGGAAGAATACCGAAATCGAGTAAACACGATAAAAGACGAATTACGCGGGCTCACCAATTTGTAGGATCGAGCGAACCGACGATAACCGGTTGAGAATAATACAGCGAGTAGACAATGAGTATATTGATGAGTAGTCGAAGATTTGGTTAACTTCAAATTGAACATCACTCACAATTGATCGCAGCTGTCGCATTCCCATAGACTTTCCAGTCGGACCCTTTCGAAAAGCAGAAGCACCAGACTCGAGTTTCGCTCTCATTAGAGCTCGTCAGTAGTGCATATCATCGCCAGTGCCAGGACTTGAACTACGGACACGCTGTGCATGAGGCAACCGTGTTTGTACTATTTTGGTTGTAGTAACTGACGTGAAAGGAGCGAAATGTCCATCCTACAGTCTGCTACTAGCTTTTTTAAATGCGATCTGTAGGTCACTTCTCCACGGCGTGTCCTTCATGCATGCTGCCTTTAGCTCATCATACTGTTTGGTTTTGTTTTGGTGGTTAAATTTAACAACTAACTGGACCCAGGTTTAGCAGTGTACAACTACTGAGTGCTCTCTTCGATACCTGTATTAACTCGTCACATAACAAGCATGATCATTTTATTTGTACATCATCTTTTTCATCAGTTGGCTGTCAACTTTCTCTTGGATCGGGTCTACCCTATCTACAGCAAGACTTGATAGTCCTGTAAGTTCTTCTTCGGTGCTACTAACAAGGCTAATTTACTTCAGCTGACTGCAGATGTGTCGGCGTTGTCGTGTCCATCGACTGCGCATCGCCAAACCTGAATCTACAGTGTATATTTAACAGTATGACTTGTTCCAATATTTCAGCATGGTGATGAGGGTCGTGCACAGTAGGGATCCGAAACAGAATGCTGACTAAGACATTTTGATTCCGGCAGGTGTACTGGTTTCGAATAAGCTAGAGTATAAACCACCTGAAAGCAACTGTACACATAGGGTGAGTAACACTTCATGAAACATTTTCAACTTGAACGTCACCCTCGACTGATCGCAGTTTTCGCATTCTGATATATTTCCCAACCAACCTCTTTCTAAAAAACACCAGCTCGAGTTTCGTTCCTGTTTATGAAGCATCAAAGTGTAGTGCAGTGAGGAAGAGCGACCGCACTACACTACTCACACCGCTACTAGTCAGCAGTGGAGCAAGAGAATCGATTTTGACATTGAAGTAGCCGGGGGGAATACAGGAAGAAACACCGGGGTGCAGCATGGCACGAAATGGTTCTCGAAACATGCGGCAACCGAACATTGACGTCTGTGGCAACCGTGACATTTTTGGACTAGTGCCGTACTTAGATGAGTGTTTTTTCATTGTCATGGTGAAACGCATAACCCGTGTTGGTTTCCTGAATAAATAATCTTTACGCTATCCGTGCTCTTGGCTCAAAGCACTAGGATATGCAGAAGAGTAACTACGCAAGTGATTATGTAAGCAAATGGTCAGTGGTTTCCACACCAAAGGCCACAATACAACTTTCCTCTCCTGAATAAGCAGTTTACGTTGAAACACTGTGAAATTCCGAGCAAATGAGGTTAAAATACTCTGTTTCACAACCACTTCGTTTTCATCCTTCCTCCCTGGTTGGATCATTCGCTGCGTTTTTGGGTCGAATGTATATCCATCAAACGAAGTTACTGTAACTGTTGTTTTAAGTTCCTTCAAGAACGGACACAACGAACATTCTAATTCTAAATTGAGCTTCCCGAGAGTATGTAGCTACACTGAAATGGAACATGTGATCGTCACGACACTAGCTAACGCTAGCAATCCCTCAGCTACCCTACGGTTGAACAACATCTCACTGTTCGGGACATAATCTGTCCATCGCATGATTAACCTGTACCATCTAAAATGATGTCAAACAACTTTTGAAGAAAAAAGGATGTATTTGATAGTTTGCTTCACTTCACTTCTGAGCAACGTGTTTCAAAGTTAACCAAGTTTCACTGTAACGAACATGTACAAAGATAATCGGAAAAATAATTCAGCCCCTTCAGGCGGGAAGTAGAAAATTATACAGTTTAGAATAGCTTTTGCTTCTAAACAAAACTAACCCGATGATTTAGATGATCAAATTAAAAATGACATCAATCAATCGAGAATTGCAAGATGAAAAAAAGACAAATAGAAACTAGAAGTGTGAAAGGCTGTGAACGTTTTTCAGTAGAATATAAAGTTTAACAGTCTGTGTGAATATATTTGAAAAGGGACATAATCTAACTGAGCAAAAATTCAGATCATTTTTGACTCCTTTCCTTTCGAAGCGCAATCGATAACACTACCAGTTTCCATTTGCGAGTTTGAGTTATCAATCGCCTGTTCTTGGTCAATCTTGTGGAAGATACAACAGCGTGCTCGCAGATCCTCGTCCCCTGAGATTGACTTGGTGCACGGGAACCGACATAATCCCAAATGTGCAACAGACGAGAGCATAAAACAGGCACCGGCCACAAAAAAGTAATGATCCGTTTGTTTGGTCTTTTCAACAATGTTTACTGAAGGTGTGAAAAGGTGATAAACAAACACAATGTTTACGGTATCAAACGAATGAGACTCCAAATAGTTGCTAATACACGAAGTGAAAAATCATTTAGTGATATCAGATGTTGGATTCGTTCCATGTGTCGATGAGAAATGGTGAATAGAAGAAAACAAACATGTTGTTCAGATACAACTGATAAACAGACTGATTTGGATTGTAACAGCTGGTAAACAAGAAATACAGATATCAGCCTACGGTGACTCTCAAATAGTTAGTGAATTGGTCCTTAATGAAATGTTGTAAGGTGGTTTTCCAGGATTCATTTTAAGACCCAACTCTTATTGCTGTGGTCAGCAGTGAATTCGGACAGTTTTATTGGTGTTTAGTCCGCTGGACATGGATCTTGTCTCACTCAAAAACCCTTAGTTGCACTCCTTTGGACAACCTCAAATGACGAAATTGAGTGCTGTGGAATAATCTGTGGGACACATTTAGTAATATGCGTTTCCCATCGGGTCATGATCGTTTTATGGGTCAGTGATGATAACTACGTCAATATGAATAAAACTCAACGGTTAACTATGCCAGAATCCTAGTCCGGAGGCAAACAAACAGAACGTTACTAGGTGAGGCGAACTGTACCTAAACTTTGTCGTGGCGCATGCACTGGTTGTATGCTAACCAATGGAGTGTATTTACAAACGCACTACATTAGTGCACGGGGCCTGGAGAGTCACCTATCAAAAAACCGAGTGTATTGGCCCAAAATAGCTCTGAAATTAACAAAGCCGTCTGGTGATCACACAATCGCATGAACAAACTTAGCGATCTCAGACATGCTGTTTGTGAAGCCCAACTGCATCCAATCGGCCTAGTATTTCTTACGAGGACAGACTACCGTGATTAAATGGTTAAATTTTACATTACTGGCTTGACGAATATAAAACAGTCAACACTTGGTAGGTGTTGTAGATGCTTAGAACTTGAGGTTAACGAGATAGTGTTCATTCATTTCAGCGCACATCGGGTGGTTTGTAAAATATGCCTATCAAAGGATTGTCCTTTATATATCAAACAGTGAATTTGACCGAACTTCCAACACTATCAAAATGTCAACGTTAACCACATATTTTCACTTCAACTTCAGAAAATGAATGAGGTAGGCAATTCCCTACAAAACATCTCTTAATGTTATTGGACATAAGCTGCCGGAAAAAAGACTACCAAAAGGTTGTCGAACAATCATCGTTACACTCTGAAGAATAGCAATAACACCAGGTCACAGGTGCAGTAAGAATTCGGCATATTCGTCATATCATTTGAATATATCCCGTACAGACATGGATCAATAGAATTAGTAGTTGAAATATAAAGTTTGTCAATCAAACTAGGAAAATTGTAAAAATACGTGTGATTTTCCACTGTGAAATCAAAGAACGTACTGTGTGTGCTAATTGGTGAACAATCACATGTGCAATTTATTTTTAATCGACTTTAACGTCATAACCATTTGTGTAAACTTTCCGGTAACAGATGTTATTCAGCACAGTAGGTGGTATTTGTTTTTGACGACTGCAATAGACATCGATAAACGGTTCAGTGTTTGGCCATCGACCATTTCAAGTCGTGACCTAATTGCCTGGGTATCGGCTACCGTCGTGGAACCGCTTGACAGGGACAAGGCTAAATATGGTTGAGTACACTAGGCACGACCGAATTATCATGAGTGAACGCTCAACCACTTTTGCTTGTGAGTAATGATCAGGTTACCCGATCGTCTCCATAGGAGACACAGTTACTGTCTGTTAACTCCAATCGATAACCCCGCGATTAAGACTTCCTAGTCAGCCTAATGTGAGCTCAATGACGCATTGGTCACCAAGGTTGCCTCATGAAAGCGTGGTCGGAGTGCTAGCCCTAACCATGACAAGGATATGCATTACTGATGACCTCTAATGAGGGCGAAACTCGAGTCTAGTGTTTCTTTTTGAAAGAGGCCGATTGGAAAGTCAATGGGAATGCGACATATGCGATCAACTGTGGGTGATGTTCAACTCGAAATTAACCAAATCTCCGACCACTCATCAGTAAGTAGTTTGTTTGACCATCGACCATTTCAGGCTGTGACCTCATCAGCTGATTATCGACCATCGTTGTGGAGTTGCTCGACAGTGGCAGGGATATATATATACACATATATATATATATATGGTTGTGTACGAGTGTCATTAATCTTGGTCGGTTCAGTTACTTATATATGTAGGAGTTTTTAGTACAGATAGTTTTTTGAACGGTGACGTCTCCCTTTATTTTCCTGACAACCACCGCAACGTGCGGACCTGATAGGTTAACGCGTAACTCTATACGATAAACACTTATACGTGTCTAATCGCAAGACAAATGAACGGAACAGGTGGACAGCGGATTCGGTGTGCTGAAACCGAATGTGTGACTAATTGTATATGTGTTTTAGTACGGTCAAGTGGAAGTTCTATAAACGTTCGTAAGTGTGTGAACTACTCCAACAAACATTACCTACACCAACCAGTCACGAAAATGTGAAGTAATTACGCGCACATTGTTTTCAATTGTGCCAAAATACCCGGGTAAAAGGCATGCACGATGTTCAGTTCGTATGGGCACACCAGGTACATACACTAAATTGTGACCAAATAGATAAATGAGTAGAAGCGCACGGGCGAAATAGTTGAGGGCGTCCGCTTAGCAATTAGCATTCTATTCTGTGGGTGGGTGTGACATAAATTTGAATTGTAAACTTGCCAACGGGCGAAGGAGCGAGAGAAGCAATCAGACAGCTGCAACGGACTTCTAATAATTAGATTAACATTTGAATTACTCATAAGTAGTTTGGTAGATTTGAGAATTTAGAAGAGATCCATTTGCGAAAAATCTGGACTTCGGCTAGATTCGAACCAGCGACAGAAACAGCATGCCCAAACGCAGCAAGCACTCTACCAGCTGAGTTACGAAGCCTCGCCAGAAGCGTTGGTGAATTCCAGCGTGAACTAATCGAGAAATCCCGCTTGGGCAGTCAACTGGCTGGGTCATTTGGTGGATTCCATATGACAGTTAGTTGGGTGAGTAACTAGGTCCAAATGTGAAATTTCTGAGCTTCTGGGGTGGCTTCGTAGCTCAGCTGGTAGAGTGCTTGCTGCTTTTGGGCATGGTGTTTCTGTCGCTAGTTCGAATCCAGGCGAAGTCCAGATTTTTCGCAAATGGATCTCTCCTAGATTAGCATTTGGTTCAAAGTTCATACATGTGTTTTTTGACCATCAAGCGGAGCGTAAACAATACGGTTAACCAACAGGTAGCATAGAAGTCGACGGATTGAAAACAAGAGTAACACGATTATAATAGAGGACTGAGTAGGATATCAGAAGTTTGACATTGAGGGGGAGAGATAAACGAAAATAAAACCAGCAATTAAGTCGCGTGCAACAGGCTACCCAAATAATAATTGAGACTTTTGGGACAACGATTTGCTTACTGAAACACACTGCGCTGTTAGGTTCATTAGTCAGAAAGGCAAAACTACGAACGATCAAGTCTGTCCAGATAATTCTAATGCCAGCGATTATCTAACTGTCAACAGGGCCAAATCCTTGAGGCTCAGTCAGCTAGAAAGTGCAACGTAGTTGATGCAGTACCATTTTCTATTTGTTAATCAGTTGCCCTTCATAGAAGTGCTTGAAACTCAAAGTAATGAGAACAGAGACAGACGAATGTGCCTCGATAATTCATCTTCAGGCTGATACAATTATATCAAGAAGTGGTAAGGTTAGTTCGGCACATGGATCGGATCCGATAAAGAGAAACTAAGGCACTCGCCAATTCACTGGTGATGACTTGATCGACCCCTGACGTCATCACTGTCAAACACCAACAAATCGAAGGTTCTTGCTGACACCTGACTGTTTCGCAACCGAGAAGAAGGCGAGCCTTAGCCAAGGAAAAAGAAGGGAGAGGACCCAACCACCAAAAATGACTATGATTATAGTCATAGAGTCAACAGCAGGATGCGTACACCCGGCAAACAAACAACCGAACCATAAGCGAAAGTAAGGCGTCATCAACAAAACAGCTTCCTTATGACTTTGACTGCACCACGTTATTAAGTGCACTTTCTCTACAAACAGTCCGGCCAACATTCAAGTAATTGAGTCCGAATGAAAGCCATCTTACCTAAATTGATCAGTCACCGACTTATTGGGTGGTAGGGTCCTTAGCATAGGAAAGGCACCCTAACTACAGTGGCTAACAACTTCTTGAACGATTTCATTCATCTACACCGGGTCATCATCTGTCCAACTGGAACCCTATGTCAGCTGACCACAGCATCGTCAAAGGCTGCTCGGTATGGCAGACGATTGAGTGGCATACGTAGTGCATGGTCTAATCCTCTAAGAAAAATGAAAACTTAAAGATTGAATAAAGGAACTCGCTTGGTAACCTGTTTACTAACCTCTTTGTGTGTTACCTATTAGTCATCCGATGAGAGCAGGTGAACAGTGACATCGTTGGTCGAATATCTGAAGATGATAAAAGTCTTCTGCCATAAGTGACCAAGTTTTTCATTCTTAAAATAACACATCCCTCACAGTCGACTTACAAACGCTAAGCTAAAGCCTCGAAAAATTGTTTCTCTACTGCCAGAGATGTCCCAGATTAATTAATATCACCACAACTTCAACAACATGAGCTTATATTTTATTCCATATACCCCAGTCGTTGATGATGGCGTCTTAAGTACACAAACCTGTCAACAACCTCCATAACTTCATTATCTAAGTATAAATTTTACGTAATCACAGTGGTCCTGAAAAAAAAACACCACACTCTATGGCTGCATAATGCATTCTGGAATATTCGGCAGAATTCGAAACAGTGTTTACCATTGTCTGTGTTGTTTGAAAAATATAAACAAACAACTTTTCGTCAGCACAATGTAGATCAGTCAGTCTTCCACCAGATAGGACTGCCACAGATAGTCTATTATTTCTTCTGTGACGAAATTATGCAAGAGTAATGAAAGCTAACAACCTTGACGTACGCCGCTCCTGATGCAAAGTGTGGGGATAAAGCACTGACAGCAGGTTCACATATCTGGCCGATAAACCACTTTGTTCAATGGATTAGTGGTGTTTGTACAACATTTTGTATTTCATAATTTTCATTGTTTTTTCACCTTTCACAGGCATGCATGTAGACTTGATGTTTAAAATAAGTGAATCGAGGAATACACCGTTCGTTCTCTCTTCGCTCCATGTCGCCTGTGCGTTGATCTTTGGAGAGTTGGAAGCTAACAGAACCTACCATCCATCTAGCGTACTTCTAAATTTATCAACCTTCATGAGTACCTCCGACGTGGACTAGAAGTCCCTTTGGAGCAGCACGACAAGTCGAATCTACCGGAAATACTTACATTCAGTATGGTGGAACTCCAAACAAACGAACCTTCACGAATTACTGTGGGTCAGTTCCTTTTATTTTCATCACATTTTCCTTAACGTTCGTTTCTAGGCTGTACATAACGTTAAGGTCCCCTACACACTCGAAAAACGTAGATTGGTTGTGTGAATTTAATGTCCATTTATAGTCAAAAATGGTCATTGTTGATCAACAGTACGTATGACGCTGCCCCGGAATTTGGCGATAAGTGAACATTTGATCAATAAATTTTTACCCAGAACGAAATCCTGCCAGTTCTTCCCTAATGTTTGCCGCACGAACTGCAATGAGCGGAAGCCAGAACTGTAGCAATGAGCAGAATCAAACTAATCCCTCCACAGTTATTGCAAGAGACCTTGATTTCTTTCTTAAATAAGGAAACTAATGTTGAGTAACCCCAACAAAGATGGATGTTCTTCGTTATGTAAATAAAATGAACTAACTAAGTCAAAGACACTATTAACGCCTCCCTACTTTCCCTGAAAACTGCCGACGAAAGGTCACGCGGGCCAGCAGACCTACCGCGTTCGGGAGCCCAACTACAAGAGCAGACCTCAGTTTTGGTAGACCATCTTAATTACACCGACCGATTGTGGTGTTAAGCCAGCAAAAGTCGGAGATCAATCAAATTAACCTTCAAACCGTTCCGTTCAGTTCTCTAACCTTCATGGCTTATTACGGATGAATGTGCCATCTAACCTGCTGATAACTCATTGGCAAATGGACATCTTGTACCAGTAGCACGCATAAGCATGAACAGTCTACTAGCATTACCTGATGCAAAAGCGGTTTCCGTTTCATTAACTTCTTCCGTTAGTCAAGCCCAACTATCAGCGTCAGGCTCCGTCTCAGATTCCACGAATATCCTCCTAAACTTCCATGAGGAATGCTCCATCTAGCATCTAACAACTCTAGAGATCCGATGTTTGTTTAACTCACGAACCATCCTGCCGCATCTTACAGTGCCTGCTACGTGAATGGTCGGTGAAATTTTGATCCAGCAGCTATTAGGATCTTCGGGGAGAGAACTGCAAATCTTGGTTCTTAAGGTGGTTTGGTAGTTGTGGTTTATCGACGGCATAACTAGTTTCTGAACGACCATTCGTTGCGGTCGGTGGAGTAGTTGCGCAACAAAAGTAGGAAGAAAACAGCAACGTACTGGCACATGATATCAATCCAAGAATGTGCTGCAATAAGAACGACAGTCCTGAATAAAGCCCCGTTGCCCATAACCAACAGCTATATGGTCTATCTGAGACCAAGGCTGATTCGGAGAAGGGGGCGCCAAGCGTAACACTGAGGCGCACGATGTCTAAAGTTAGTACCGCCTAAAAATAGTTTACGCTCAGGTCATGGCTGTAACAGCCGCCCGACACTAGCCGAGCGGTGTGATGCTATCCCTAACCTGCCGCCTAAACAAGACTCGATCTCATCAAAGTGGCCGACGTGGGCGTTTATATCTTCGATGAGAATAACCATATCAGAACCATGTGTCAACCGGAAGAAATCTGCCAGATCCAAGTAAGAGGCGTCCTTGACATCGACACCAATACAGTCAATTGAGGTATAAACAAACACAATTAAAAGACTGGAGATTTTGCGTCTAGAGTTTGCCTTAATAGAGCATGCCAAGCAGACGACACAAAGTCCACTGCTAACAGGAATCCAGTCTACCAACGTGACTTGGACCGTCTTGTTGAGGACCACGTCACTCTAGCCTGACCAGCAGTGGCGGCCGCGGAGTCACCCGCATTGTACAAATAGTGTTGAGTAGACTGCGCGGGTTCTGCCAGTTCGATAAGTTCATTGCAGTCCTGGAATCTAACGTATGAAACACAGCAGATGTCTACATATAACGGGTCTTACGTCTGTGAGACAAAGTGTGAACGACGAAAACAAGTACATTAAATCGCATTTTGGAAATAAGCAAGAAACGAGGAAGGCCGAAGACTGAATAGTAAAGAATTAGATTTACAGGGACAACGTTGCTATGGTTAACTATACATGTTGTGAGATGTGGTGACTGGGAGAGATCTCAAAGTCACACTGACGAACACGAAAGGAAGGGATCAACATTAACACGTTTTGTCCATCCACCCTGCAACAAGCGGGGTGACTGGATTTACACAGCGGGACGGCCGATGCAGTGGGGAACTATGAGTGTAAATATTTCTAGCCGTATGCGTGCTGAGTTACTGTCAGGATGCGTGGACCCAGACAAGAGAATGATCAAGGTTCTCAACAAAAAGCCTTTAGTCCCAGAACCTGAACCGCAAGACAGCGGGTAGGTGGCCGTGTACCAGAAGTGGTTCTTTTCCGGAAAAAGATGCCAGCTTTCTTCTAACCCCCGCTCTGGAGGACCATGGAACACGGCCCGTTGGATCTCCATCTACTGACCTGCCTGGCGTAAGTGACTCTGTTCGTTTGATCATGATTAACCAAACCACTGTACGAGCGTGACGCAAGGGTCCAATTGCTTGACTGACGATCTAATTTCTCTGTCATAATCCCGATCGATATTTTGATGTAACTCTATCACCCCTTTATATAACGGCACCACCTAGAAGACAAGTTATTGAAAACACATGTCCGAGTATACATTTCTATTCCATCACCTTAGTAGGCATATTTAAAGTGCTGAGGTTCAAACTAAGCTAACTGCAGCTGCAACCTCTGTCTTCTTTTCCTCCAGCATCAACGCAAATCGTGAACTCGTGGTTAGTTCATTAGTTACCGTTAATCTGACAAGTTCAAATACTGTAATTTGCCACGATTAGCTTCTAGATGTACAGTTGCATTCTTCTTACGCATATGGTTAGTACTTTAGCGACAGCTAAAATCTGAAAAACAACATGAAATACTCTCGTCGGACACATTATGTTGCCGGATCCGAACAAATGTTTTGTTATGACACCTGCAGCGAACTAAACGTTGTCGGTACATTGGGTGTGAAATTTGCAGGCAGACTCAGTAAACCCCACTTAATAACACTCGCATACCATCAAATCTAAAAATATATTCTGTGCTAACTCTCGTCAACTCGAATATTATTCGCACACGGATTGCAGTAAGTAGGCCGTGCAGTGAGAACAGTACACCAACAAATCTCTGGCTTCTATGAGCCGAAAATGAGACAGTAGAGGGTGTCATGACAGAACACTTGTTTGAGTTATGTCACACAGCAGGTCCAATAAGAGCACTGTTTCTCAAAGAGTTATTCACCTGACTGTGAACAAACGCGTTTCAACTCTGTTTGAAATGCTAATCATTTACCTAAAGAGACCATAGTTGTGAGCCTACAGGCAGATAACGGTAAACCCGATATGACCTCCATCATTATCATCACAACAGCCATGAGCCTGACTAAAAGATACTGTGGCTCGGGCCGCCGCTCACCTCAACAATGAGGTGGAATATCCTAGAAAAGAACGTTACTAAGAAGGTTGAACATTATTAAAAGAAGACTAAGCGGAAGAACTAGAAATGGTATGGATACAGGTATGCCATTGACTGCGACACACCACCATCTCGGATATCGTCTCTAACCAGCGATTTGAGTGATCATGAGGACCCCATTCAGGCAGACGAAACCTACCCACTTTACTCAATGGAGCAGTCAGGGTCATTATATTTCGTGAACACGTTGTTGGTTGACCACCACGTGGTTTCACCAAACTGTTGGTGACCTCAGCATATAATGCCCGGTACGGTAAACGATCAAATGACATACGGAGTACGTGACCAACCCATCGCAAGCTGTGCATCGTGAGCAGTTGGCCAATTGATCGTGCATCCTGAGCGTTCCGGAATACGCGTCGGCGAACGGCCACATTGCTCACGCGATCAGTCCA
>LUCH01001883.1:13164-26321 GCA_013368495.1 Paragonimus heterotremus
TGTTGTTGTTGTTGTTGTTGTTGTTGTTGTTGTTGTTGTTGTTGTTGTTGTTGTTGTTGTTGTTGTTGTTGTTGTTGTTGTTGTTGTTATCTCCGTCTTTAATTTATCACTGATAAGTAGTAGTGGATTTTGGCTAACATAAGCTGGGCACCGCTTAAAACCCCAGCATCTGTTACAGGTTGTATATTGCATGCGTTGGCTGACCACATTCTGTTAGCTTCATTGGCCGGTCAACCGACACATACATTAAATGTGAATCACTTGTTGATCTAGCAATTAATGATACACTCTTCTTTAACCATTTATTTCGGTTCTTTGAGCAGCTGCAATGTAAATACTCAATGTTTCTCACAATTGCGATCCAGTCAGTCAAATACAGTTTATAGATGAACGCGAACAACAAGGTTATTACCGAAAAGCGTTCATAACAAACCTGCAATCAGCGGCCCAATCACTGAAGCGATTCCTTTGGTGAAGTTCAAATTGCTGTAGCTTGCAGTAAGTCGTTCCAGACCGAGATAGCGCACCAAGAGGATGTGAATCATAGGAACGGGGATGGCTGTGGGCACCATTAAAATGACAGACAGAGGAGAGGGTGGGGCATATTTATCGGGGTAAACATGATAGTTTCGACATCAAAACTGAGCTATGTTCAACATGCAAACTATGGTAGCATCCGAATTCTGTCCCAAACCGAACTTAGTTCCCAGATATAATTTGTAATTTTTGTGAATGTAGAGTATTTATACTTTTTAAACATCGCAAAAAGGGGCTTAATAAGTTTCTGATAGGGTGCTGCAATTAGGTTTATCCTTTCATACTGACATGCTGTTCAGCTCTGACACTTCCTTTGCAGATGTATCTACTGCATCAAAATGGACTGACAATCAGTTATTCAGAAACCGATACAAAATCATCTTGGTTAGCAACGCATCAGTGATTAAAGCCCATGTTCAACCGTTGTGGAATCCCAAGACAGCTCAGTGATGAGAGAAGGGAGGAAAGAGAGTGATATCATAAAACATCATTGTGCTAGCACGTTTAATGTCTGGATGTTTACACACGCAATCCAGAAAAAGAAGGTGTGGGTAACAGTTAAACAGAGTTCACAAGATAGCTTCTCAGATAGTCATTTCAGACACTTTTGTCAAAAGGATGAAATCCACGACAATAAACCCGACTGACCAAAAAACCCGTTAATCTCTTCAGTAATAGACCGGAGGTAAGCGCATACTACAGTGCCCGACCTAACCGTCATTGATTTACTTCGTTCAGCCGATTTTTCAGTTGTCTGCCCCAGAATGGCAGATTGTTTTTCTGACGGCATCCGTGAGGGACTGACTCATCTATGTCCAGATTCCTAAAGAATGAACGAATAAACATCGTTGACTTTCGATACCAAGTAACTGGTAGATAGTCTGTGGTAATGCACACATCCATCCGTTTGCAAACTAAAACACACTACAATCTCGGGTCCACTAATCAGTACAGCAAAACTGCAAGCGACCACGATTGTTCGGATTATTCTGGGGTCATTGTTCCACCAACTGCCAATAGAAGAAATTCTTCGCGACTCAAGCACCTGGAAAACACAGAGTACTTGATACAATACCACTTAACATCTCTCAACCAACTGCCTCCTAGCCTATTCTGCCAGGCTGACGTAGTGAGCAGGCTTGTGTACTGCATCGATCCAGAGGGCTATGATGACTAAGGCTTTAGTGCTTCCAGGAACAATCATGTCATACAGACCAAATAAGAGCAGCCAGACTGAAAACTGTTACGTCCATAGAGTTATGTGTAACAATAGTGACCTCATAGGAGTGTCTAGATAGTGAAATACGACCCTGGGGCATATGACAGAACTATCTTCATAGCTGCGGCACTGATATCTCTGGAATAAATGATTGTTCAATGGTTGATCGTGACCACCACCATATCATTCAATACAGTCGAAAACTGTCCGGTATTATTCAAAAGCCTGACGTGGTTTCGATCACATCCATTGTGCACAGCAGTGATCAAAATCAGAAGATGCCGTACTATTTTTTGCGTCCTCGGCCTAGGCAAACCTTTCATTGCCAAGTAGGTTAAACTGTTGAGTCAGTGGCAACGCGTAGGGTCTCTCAAAGAAACCCTACTTCCTGTTGTCTTGCAGACCGAACCTTCGAGTAAAAGGCTCTGGGTGGGGTCCCCCAAGAAGCCCTTGAGTGCGATAAAAAGGGCCGGAAAGTATCGAAGATTATCGTCGTTTCGACAGATCAAAGCCCTCCTTTCACCCCCTCTTTCCTCTGCTGTTAACTGCTCCTTCTTTGAGCTAGGAAAACCGGCAAACTTAGAAGCCTGTGAGGTCCGCACTTCTCGATAAATAAATCAGCACGCTGCGCTGGCGAGCACCCTCTCGAGTTTGAAATTGCGTGTGTACTGTTTCTCCGAAATGCGTATTTACGATCCTAGCATTGTCCTTCATTTGAATTCCTCCTTAAATAGTGCTATGGATAGTAGTTCCTTCTCAGGATCTTTGATGACGACGAGATCAAATCTCGTGATAAGGCTGAAGTGGGCATTGCACTGAGCTCTAAGGCAAAGTTGAACTTTCTGCAGTGGATTCCAATAAATGATCGTCTGTGTGCCATTAGACTCAGCATTTCAGTGATAGTCAGTCGAAATAAACTAGAAACACGTTGTTTGTTTATTGTATTTGCATAAGCACTAACTGGCAATAGTTCAGGTGCTATAAAGAATGCCTACTGCGATGTTTCCTCTGATCTTCAAAAACAAACTGTGTTCAGTTTTGCTCTATGAATCAGAGACCTGGCCCGTTCGTGCGGCAGATATATCTAGGTTATCGGTAGTTGATCACAATTGTCTAGGCCAGTAAGTTTGCATCAAATAGGATGACTGTGTGGGCAACGTGTCAGTATGTCGACGCGTGTATTGAGGGATTTTCCGGTCCACGACCGATGACTGAGATGGTGAGGTAGTCTTTTATAGTTGGATCATGTGCTCCGTCTGACGATAAAGTGTCTGCCGCACTGCATATTGTTCAATGTGCCTGCTAATGGTTGAAAGAAACCTCAAGGCGGCCAAGCGATGACATGATCATGAACTACGTGAGCCTTGACCGTCCCACTGAGCAAGGTTGGTAAATGCCTTCTCACTGGCTGCGGAGTTCGCATCACCATTGACCGGAAACACTCGCGACATGACTGCACCACAGTCACCAGCGAGCCTGTATCCGCAAACCTGTCGACCCCTCTGTTTCACGAAACTGTCGTTTGGTTTGTGATTTCTTCCTCTTCTTTTTCCTCGCTATACATCCGCACCTATTTATTAATTTGCAACTTCGTGGACCATTGTCAGGAACAACAACGGCCCTAGCCATTGTACGCACAGGTACGAACCCAAACCCAAAATGATGATGATGACAACTATTTGATTTTCGCAACTGAAGCACTGGGTTCCCTGTAACAACTCTTTCAAAGCAGAATGAAGACAGGTTGCAAAATGTCAATATTCTGTTCACTTTAGCTGAGATCCAATTGCAAAATACCAAGGCTTCGGTTGGATTCGAACCTGCGAAGGAAACAGCGCGTTCAAAACTAGGCTGTTTCAAACAGAGCTCATCAATCAGCATTGTGTGCACAAACTTGTTGAGGTAGCCTAACCGACTGCAGTGGTGCACATTACATACCAATTCTTGTGCACGTGTGCGTGTCCATTCTCTGCCTAACGTAAATAACTTGTATGTTTTAGGTCTCAAACTAATGAGTGCAAACGGAATGTCAGCATATAGCAACATACATCTTCTCTCTATTTTAATGAAACTTTACATAATGTCATCTAAAAAATGCTTGAACTTCAAAAGCAGATTAACTTTATTTACAAACCCCTCTTCTGGTTCTCCCGCATCGAAGCTAAACGAGAATTCGGGCCAGTCCATTAATTAATTAAAAGTCAGAAGAATTCATCTACTACATAACTTCGCTGTTACTTGACCACAACTGCCATACACTAAGGAACAATATTTTTCAAACAGTCCAGTTAGGTCGTCTACTTAAAATGCACTTACGGAAGCTGATGAAGTAAAGTTCTTTTTTAAGATGCTACCATAATCTCTGTCATTAGCATCGATGATACGTTCTTGTTTTCTACCAGTCTACTAATGAAATGTTCCATCACCTGTTTAACTAGATAATTAACTACCATAGCTTTGCTACTTCACGGTTCATCAGTTGCTTATGACTAAGTATATTCGGTGCTATCTGGCAGCACGTTTGAGGGGTTTGTAATCACCTTGCCAGATGGAATACGCGATCAATTACATCTGTCTAATTTCATACACAGTAATTGAAATCAGAGGTTTTGAATCAGGTGTACGCTAACCCTGAGTGTTACTGTTCTTGTGGACATTGCAAAATACAACAGTGATGTTCATTATTCCAGTGGATAAAACAATTACTGATATGCACTACTGCCGAGCTCTCATGAGAGCGAAACTCGAGTCTAGTGCTTCTTTTCGAAAGGGGTCGACTGGAAAGTCTATGGGGATGCGACAGCTGCGATCAATTGTAGGTGATGTTCAACAGGTAAAACAATTGCCTGAGTTTGATATCACTGGAGGTCACTGACTCTTGTGTACAATGTGAACGATCAAGCGTCCAAAGTGAGAATTACAGTCACCCAATTTTTATCAGCATAGTGTAAAACTGATTCGAGATTAAATGTAAACCAGAAATAATTATCAACTGTTAAATATGCAGTATCCTAATGTTGATAAATCACTCGTGAAAATCTGTAAAAGAAAACGGTGAAATAAATTTTCTGAATGGATCACTGAAACTTAGACTCTTTCGTCATCAGGTAGTCTGGCATTTCTATGATCAAGGTACGCTATGCATATTTGGAGTGTAATGTAACGTAAGTAGTTATTCGGTCCGTAGGTTTTACTTGAAGATGATAAAATGTCAAATAGCACGCGTCTCTCTGAGAAGACCAAGGAATATTAAGCGATGAGATCAAGCGACTGAGCCAAAGTGATTCAAAAGGAGAATAATAACAGTCTGTAGAAGTGAAGTGTGAAATCGACATTTAGTAAGGGACTTGGTTAAACACAACACATTAGATAATAGCTTTTACTTTCACAAAGGCCTTTCAGACAAGCGCTTTCGAAAACAAGCGCAGAAAAAAGCTCATTGGTCTTATAGCTCATTGTTAAGACTCGGATTGAAACGACGAGGCACACTTTCGTGAGACAACCGCGTTGACCTTACATTACGCCGACGTAATTCAATTGTGTCTACTATGCGGTCAATGATGCAGTGATCCTCACAGCCATCTCAAAAAAGTCTGCACCGTAATCCAAACCCAACTGGTGGTGACTAAGTACACTAATAACCGGCTCCAGTACAGGTGAAATTCGAGTCCGGTGATTCTCACTGCAGGGACCCAATCGAAAAATGCGATTAAAAATGAGTGAGGACTGTCAACATACAACTCAGAATTCTCGGCGACCGAACTCACCACAAGCTACACCGAACAATCCGGCGTAGGCACTGTACCAGGCAAATCCGACTGGGAACATCGTAGGCAGCATTAGATGAAGAATGGCCACAGCCAGCGACCCAAAGCCACTCAGATGCACAGTATCCATCCACACCAGGTTGGCTGCACAACCAGCCAAAATTCGGCCAACTGTGTGCATCGATCCTGTAACCGTAATGGCAGTGATGTGAGAATTATTGAAAAGTTGAAAATGGCATGATTAAGTTCACCGACCGCAGACGTGATAGTTTGCTCACAACAAGGTAAGGATAATCTCGATCTTGGAAACTGCGCTTGATTATCTAGATGGTTCAATAAGTTGTCGAACAATAGGTGTTGTTATAAATATATCAACCAATAATAACTCAAAGTGCCGGCACTTTTAAGCTAAGTGATTTATTTGCCTTTTCAAATTAACTTCAGAATCCAGTTGATAGTTAAGAAATTGTCCCCGCTAAACCAGTCGCGCCTACCCTCTGCGGTTGAGGTTCGAGAAACAAAGTAACCTGCTGATGGGTCAGGAACAACGTTGGTACGCAAGATGGCCTGATTACAGAGCTGTGTAGATCACCCTCAGCAGCAGTACACAATGTAAAATGTGTTTGAATGCGTGTGTGTGCGTCTCCTAAACTTTCCTGTTACCGTGGCGTGTTCGTCAGCGTTGTCATCCGTTTGGGTCCAGAGGATTATGCGCACTGACATTTCGGTCCTCCTAGATTCCACCATGTCAGACAGGCTAAATAAGGGCAGCCAAACGCAAAGCAGTTGCGCTCATAGAGTCATAAGTTCGACCTCTGGCCACGTAGGAGTTCTTAGGCAGTGAGGTACGAACTTATGAGTAGATAGCGGATCTTAACTTACATTTACAACATTGTTGTCGTCCTTTTAGAGAAGGAAGGTTGGAACAGGTACCTTCAAACAATGATCATACCAAACATCCAACAACCGACCGTGACCGCCGGCGTATTATCCTAACCCACAGGAGCGTGATGTAGCTTATAGCACATATACAGCACGCTGCAGCAATTGAAATGACCTGTCAGTCTTATTCACTGCACCCTGAGGCTAGGTTAACCCCTCGCTGCTAAGTATATCAGACTTTTGAGTCGTTGGCCCAGAGTAGGGTCCTCAAGAAAACTTTATATCCTTTTATCCAACAGGTCAAACTGTTAAGTCAGAGACTCAAACCGAAGACCCACATGTCAATCTGACACCTGTCACGGGAAACAAAGCGTCGTCCATTAGGACATGGAATGTGTGTACGCTGCTGGATGGATGCGGCACTGGATTGCCCGAAAGCCAATTGCACAGCTCCTTACAGTGTTCGGCCCACGTGTCAAGTCGCCGCGGCAGGTTGTAAATTTGTGAGTCATCTTTTCACATATAGTCTCACTGACACCTCGCCAACAGTCAATGCGAACACGAACCAGGGAAACAACATCTCGTAATTCCCGAATAAAAGTAACTTCTCGTTCACTTTGGTATGCTCGGAGAAGTAAGCTTCGCAGGTCTTAGGCATACTCTGTGTAAGTTTATGTTCCAGTTCACGTACTGGGAGTTAACGGTGAATTATCTGTTTTTTCACAAGTTCTGCTGCTTTACACTGTCTTCACCGAGTTGTTTGGTCTACTGAGCAGTGGGAAATTGTGGACAGTGCTTGATAAGTCTGTATGCTCAGGTAAGTTCGATTAATTAATCAAAACGTTGAGTATGAGTAGGAAGGCAAAGGTGAATTCATGTGGATCTATTTCTGATGATTTTGACAACGTCAGTAGTATGGAACAGAACTGTGTCTTGGACGCAATCCTAGTTGATTGCAATGCTAACAATTGTTAGTTAAACATCAGCAGTGTTCAAGTTAAATACTTTACAGCTGGTCGTCTGCTGAATATCCAACGGTTTGGCGCCCCAAGCTGGCTACGTAATTCGGCCAATAATCGTAACCGGATGATGAAAAACAAGCAACTTGTCTACTTCACCACTGCTCTGTTTGCATCGTTGTACGGTAGCGAAACCGGAACAACTTAGCAACAGAATGTGCGGTAGCTGAGCCACTTCATTCCACAATTTTCAAGGCGTACCTTGGGTACTCGACGGTCGGAGATGAATGTAAACATATTTTCAGCAAGCATACATCGATGGGATTGGACCCATGCTGATGATCAATCAGCTACACTGGTTCGGTCACACTCGTAAGACAGCTGACGAACGGATTCCGACGCAGGTGCTGTATGAGTAGCTCAAAGTAGCTATGCAAAAATCCTGGTTGTCAGAAGCAGCGATACCACGGTGCTATCCAGGTAATCCCGTCCATTTGTACTATGGACTTTAGATAATGTAATAACGTGACCTTGTACCGTACCGTCCGCAGGAATACGACGCGAAAGTGCGTCCGAAAGCTGAGTGAGCCATAGTCTCACGGCCGTGAAGTCAAGCACGTGGTACGCTATAAGCCATAGGTAGCACAGGTCATTGTGATATGATTAAATAGCGTTGCGTTGAAGTCGACCGCGAATGTGTCGACCGTCTCGGATTGATAGATTATCAGCGTGCTCATAACACACCGTCAGCGAAGAGAACACGAGTAGGTTAAGCTCGAATAGATTTTCAATTTTATAAATTTCCCTCCCGCATCAACCAACGACCGCCGTCTTTTGATAACTCACCCGTTCTTTTTCACAGAAACTTAGATCATGGTGGCCCTCGATCATTTCTTTCCTCCGGTTTTGTTGGTGCACTGCATCCTGAAGGTCTGTTTGGTTTTCAGTCCGACGTTGTTACACCCTGCTCTTCTGAAGAGTGAGCAATGGTAACCGAGTCTGACCTAACCAATTGGAGCTGTGTGAATCAGTGGGGTTGATCATCAACTTTTCACTGACGATAAAACAATTCCAAATAAGTTCACCTAATTTGTGTAGTTACTAGTCCTTTTGTAAATAAAACGCGGTTGATAATCTATTGTATATTCTGTTTCAAAGAAGTTCGTGCTGTCGATCATGACAACTGAATATAGTTTACCTGTTTTACGGTACTACTGGTATAGTGACAGATAGAGCGGCGACCATACTTGCTCTATAACTGTCGTCCGAACATTACCGGCGATCTGGTAAGCCTCTCCGAGATCTCAAACTCATCTAGATGCCCTAAAGAAATGAAAGAAGGTGTTCTCTCCAGAGAAGAGCCCCTTCTCACAGGGGACAATTTGAAGACAGAACTTTATTGTGTTGAGGTATAGTGTCATAAACTTTTTACCGCCCATGAGAAAATATATTTCCAAACGGCCTTCAACGTTGTTCCTTTTGATACAAGCGCACAAGATACAAACTAGCCTGCTACTAGCTACGATCATAGAACCGTCTTTCATACTTAGTTTTTAAAAAATGGATAAGAACGCCGTACACAGACTGTTGTCACCATGAACAACTTAAAACAAACCGGCAACCTCGATTGACTGTTTATCAAATTATACGTCTCCATTCTTTGAACACTCAAATCCAGAGGAGCTTCCAGCTCAATAAGTGTCTATAGACATAGCTTCTACCATACAGTATCGTGCCCTTTCCCGATTTATTCAAAATTTCACTTCCATGTCCTTTGCTGGATCGTGCTTCGTAACTGATACGGTCTACACGAAGCCACCTCCACGAGGTTTTGCAATCGACTCCATTTAGGCGAACTTCCATATGCTAATCATCGTCTCTTTCGAAAGTTTCAATAATACTCCTGCGCGTATCGAGACTGATACGGCTGTGCTTGTGTCTATCATCCATGACTAGTTTCGGAATGCTAAAACATGTTCACGAAACTACTTTACTGCATGGTGATTGACAAAGTCCATCAGTTCGTGCCCTCTGCCCCTATATCGGCTTTGACAACTGAAATATTCTCTCGGACATTGCCCTATCGCAAAAGCCAACGCGTACAGTCGGAATAAAAAGAAATTCGCAAAGGACGACTCCACTAAGCCAATCAAAAACCACTCTTGTAGCTTCAAAATGCAATGGAAAAATACTATTGCCCTGAAAGCAAAGACGCTTACACAAAAATCCTGTACCGAATGTTCCTCCGAAAAACATCAAGTGATATACGTCTTCTCATTATTCTGTGCCTAATTATTCAGTGGGATCAGCTCTTTTAAAAATTATTGGCTGTTGCAATCGCGCCCAATGACAGACAAAAATTGTTTAAACAGGTTAACCAGAATAAGTGTGAAGCTATAAATGGATAGTCTGAGTAGAACAGCAACCTAACTATTGTGCGCATTAAAATAAAGCTTTCGCATTCATCTGTTTCAATTACCGGAGCTTCGCAGTTGTGAACAAAATCCATGGTGCTCTTTGATACGACAGCTGACGGATGAAATCTAAATTTCACAAGAACTCACCTGAAATACAACGGAATTTTTGACAACTAATCACTTACGTCTTCACGTTTTACTTGGTTACTAGATGAAATCTAAAATCGTGCATATTAGCTAAGTGACTGAACAGTAACAACCTAACTACTCCCTAAGTCATGTTTGTGGGAAACAGAAACACTTACCAAGAATCACAAGCAACAAAATCGCTTCGCTGTTCGTCAGGCCTTTGCTTATCGCAAAATCAACCAGATAAACAAACGGTATGAAATAGGCCAGCTGATTGAAGACGCCGACGGCCAGAATGAACAAGAACGAAGGCTCTGTGAATAAATCTAGATCGAAAAGAGTGACGATACGACGACGAAAGTACACGGCTCTGTCTAATTTTTGACCTGTGTGCATGTCCGTTGCATCAAGGTCCTTCATGCTCAGTGAACTTGGACGTGTATCACTGCGTACAAATCCATCCGCTTCGTGAAACGTGGTCAAACTGGCCACAAAAGACTTTGGTTCATTAGAAGATGGTGGTCTGAATTGAATTGGCTTATCGGACAGACCAGGAAAACTCACACGGCTCGTATGTATGGGTTGTAGTTGGACACCGTCCAGCTGGCCGGATTGATTTACACTCACGCCGCTGCCTTGAAACGGCTTGTTTTGTGTGGATTCCTGAATTTGCGAATTGAAAAGACTACTGCGGACTTCCGAGGCCCGATGGAGAATGTGAGCGTCTCGAGTGCTAAGACTAATCAAACTTGCAGAGAAAAATATGTCCACTTGTTCGAACGGATCCAAAATTATGCACCTCTCGTTCGGATTCGAGCGTTTACGTGGGGTGAACGTGAAGTGGATGTCTCCTGACCCGATGCCTTTTCCACGACTGGAACGATATGAACCATGAGATTTGCATACACCTTTGGTCCGTTTAAAGGCCTGTGTAGACTTCCACAGTCTAGATCCGACAGTTGAACCGAATTCCTCTTCGAACACATCAGTTTGCGTATCCGAGGTTTCTGGGCAATAAAATGATTGTTTGAGAATCTGCTCAGAGAATAACTACTATTGTCGAGCTCAGAGGAGACAAACTGTTTAGTATAAGTGATGTGGTAGACGAAATTCATAATTTCATTCAAGTTTAGGTCAAACTTCGTCCATCAAATCAAATAATTCTATTCCCGTTTGATAGATTCACAATGACTCATGCGATCAGTTAAGCTGTAAAATCACTTTAGAATGGGGTAGTTTGGCTGTCACCTCAGTCCACCTCTCACGGTTCAATCTTGAAAAGCTAGTAGATTGATCACCACGAAACCGATATCCATCAGTTGCTAAATCTGTTGGTTTTTGATAATCGGACACTGAAAAGTAGTTCGAGAGCAAACAAATTCTTAAATTGTGTTGAGTATTTCTCACTAAGCTTTTTGTGGTCACAACACACGTAACCCCGAGTTTCACAGTGTTTTGTTTCTGGCACTAGTTACATTGGTGTAAAAGTGACTGTAAAAAATGCTATTAAACTCCACCGAATGGATCGCATTGGTAAACAAATACAGACTTCAAATCGTAGAGAATAATCCTTCCGATTAGTGCCTCTGTAGTGACCTAAGAATGTAAGCAGCACAAAAACTGTGTTCAACGAACCGAAACGTTCGACGTAGTTACATTTGACAGGAAACAGAATCACTCAATTGCATGATATAAAACCTATCTCGGTGTTAAATATGTAGGCATGATAAGTGTAATACACAAGTTCTAGATTGAGTGTTCTTCTAAACTTATAATTATCCCAACAGTTGCTTCGGTCCCATTGCTCGTGAATGATTTTTGGTCACTCATATTTACCAATCCTTTGTGGATAGTCTCATTGACCCTTTTTAGACTGACCGGTGCAACAACCACAATACACAAACTCGTTGACTGGATAAACATACCTCGGTTAAAATGTTATCCACTGCAATAGTTGCCGCCGGACACGATAAGTGTTCATCACAAACTATAGGCTGACCCATATGAGTGAAACCATAAAAATATTGTATTAGTAGAGTTGAAGGTTTATAAACGTTATGTGAACCTATGTCGGTGAGATGCTACAACGAGGCCTGTTTCCACAGGTCGAGCTAGGTGAAAGCCACGTTTTAGCCGAGAGGACGTTGTAGTGTGTATATTATCCCCAGCTCTGTGTATTCCATTAGAAAATTGAGCGCTATCTTCCACTTTCTTAACTACATTCATCGTAACATGGGGTAGGTGTATTAACCAGTGTTGTCCACTGCACTGCGGTGGCAAAATTAGTGACAAGTAGAAACGCGTCGACCAGTTCAGATGACGATAAAGACGGGAAACTGGCGTTCAATAACATCACAGCAAATGACTGTGTTGTGAACTACAGCGGACACGATAACTACAGATTATGAAAAGTTATAAAAGATATCAAAAACCTCTTCATATTAACTTTACTGATTTTTCGAAAAATGCTGATGAAACTGAAGTATGTCAGTTAATAAAGATATAAAAATAGTGGAAGTAAGTGAAGTAATCACCAATCGTACGGTGCCCATCATGAACAATACTCTACAGAAAAGTCGGACAGTAGAAATAATTCACACCCTTAGTACACAACGTTAATCAGAACTTGTAGTCTAGTGGACGGCAACTCCGACTGACACCACAGATCTCCTGTAGTTACATCGTAAAGTATGTGAGATGTCACACGGCGAAATGTTATGCACAAGACATATTACCAGGCTTCTCAAACTCAAGTAGAGTCAGTCGAGGTAACCTGAGTCCAATTCTACTGCAGAAGGACTGGTAGTCACTTGTGACCCAACACAAGCTGGACAGATTCTATTCGAAATGCGTGTCACATCTCAAATGAATTAGTTCAAACAAAGGCAGAACTTAAGAAACCCAACTGAGAACAATCTGGACTTCAGCTGGGTTCGAACCAGCAGCAGAAACAGCATGCGTGGTTGTGGCAAGTACTCTATCAGCTAAGCTACGAAGCCACGCCAGAAGCCCAGAATTTTCACACTAAGCCTTGTGTGATGGAGTTCGGGTGAAAACAAAAAATGTGGTGGTAAAATCAAATAAAATTCAGCCTCGTAAATCAAATCTTCAACTGCTGTTGATAACATTTTAATAAAACGAGGTTGAAATAAACAATATAAAGGGAGGTAGTTTGATTACTTGGCGGAGAAAGCCGAGAGAAAAATGACAAATATAGGCTGGGTTGGTGCAAGTCAACGGACCAACC
>LUCH01001883.1:27636-53654 GCA_013368495.1 Paragonimus heterotremus
CCTGGTGCTGAAACTGACGGACAGTTCACTGTAAACCCTAACCTGAGCAAAAGTATGGGAATAAAGCGTCGATAGCATGTTCACATACTTAGTCAGTACACTCCTGTGTTTAAGCTAATCTGAAAGTGTAGATCGGTCCACCGAATGGAACGCACATTTATAGTCGAGAAATACCGCAACTGTTGGCCGCCGGTACATATGGCGCTGCTCTTGAATTTGATGAAGGATAAAAATGTGACCTATACAACCCCGCCTAGGACGAAACCCTGCCTGTCCTTCTCTAATGCTTACCTTATGAACTGCGGTGAGTCGACGAAATATAATGGATGTCAGAACCCTTGAAATGATTGGGGTCAAATTAATCCCCTTACGAATTTCACAAGAGCCTCAGGCTCCTTTTTCAAATATGCGAAATATTATCAAGTGATCCCAGCATGGGGGAATGACCACCGTCGTATACACAAGTGGAGAGAACTGCGTCAAGGCCTTTACCAACGCCTCCCCACCTTTTTTGAAAAGTGCCGACATGAGATCATCTAGGCCAGTTGCGGTACTACGTTTGGGACCGAAATGCATTTGCGGACCTCAATCTCAGTGGGTGGTTCCAGATCTACCGATCAGGGTGCTACATCACAAGTTTGTGACGGCAACACAGTAGCAATAAGGAACCAGCTAGATTGACTTTCAAAATGTTCCGCCCAACGCTCTAACCTTCTGGATTTATTGTAGATGAATGTGCCATCTGTTTGGTTGATAGCTTCACTGACAGACGGTTGCCTGGGACCAGTAGCACGGACAGGCTGTTGAAGATGTTCCCTGAAGCGAAAGTGGTTATCATTTCTCTAACTTTTTCCATTAACCAAGCCCCAAGGTCAGCCCTTAGACTACGTTTCAGTTTCCTACAGATATCTCTCCTAGACCTATTATGTGAACTGCAAAAAGGAATGCTCCATCTGGCACCTAACACTCCAGGGAATTCTCTGAGATCCAATGTTTGTTTAACCCACGAAACCCCGTGCTGCATATTACAGCGCCTGCTTCGTAAATGGCCCGCGAGGTGTGAGTACACCGGCTACTAGGATTTTAGGAGTGAGTACCACTAAGATAGTTTTCTAAGCTGGTTTTGTACTTATGCGTTACCGACAGTGCAGCAAGTTTCTCAACAGCCAATCATTGCTGTTAGTGGGGTCGTTGTGCAACAAAAGTAAAAACAAGATGACAACGCACCAACGCATGATCTGAATCCAAGTATGTGCTCCAATATGAATGACAGTCCTGAATAGAACCACGCCATCGACAACCAACACCTGTGGTCAGGCTGAGACCGGGCCTGATTCGGAGAAGAGGGGCGTCAAGTATAACAATGATGTGCACGATGTCTAAAACTAGTGCTGGGTAAAAATAACTTATGTTCAGCACACGGGTGCAACAATCGCCCACCATTAGTTGACCGATGTGATGCTATCCCAAACCTGCTACCTAAACGAGACTCGGCCTCACCAAGACGACCCACCTGGGCAATCATATCTTCCGCCAGAACGACTATATCAGGGCCACGTGTCGACCGAAGGAAAGCTGCCATGTCCAAATAAAAGGCGTCCTTAACGCCGACGTCACGACAGTCAGTAGGAGCGTAAACAGACACAATGAATAAATTTCTGAAAGTCATGCGTCTAGAGCTGGCCTTAACAGAACTTGCCAAGCGGATGGCATAAAGTCTACCGTTAACAGGAATCCAACGTGCCACTGCGGCTAAAGCCACCGTGTTGAGGACAATGCCTACTCCACCCTGACTTGTAACGGTGGCTGTGGAGTCATACGAAGTGTATAACCAATATTGGGTAGACAATGCGAGTGCTGTTAGTTCCATACGTTGACTACTGTTCTGGATTCTACTCTCCCAGATACAGCAGACATCGATATGCAACGAGTTTAACGTTCATGCGAGAGCGGCCTGTTGACCTATCTGTTTTAGAGTGCGAACGTTGAAGGCACCTATATTGATTCGCATTCTGGGTATAAGCAAAGGACGAGGGAGGCCTGAAGCTGAATGGCAAGAGATGGAACATACCGGCTCAATGTTACCACGGTTAGCAACATCTGTTGTGGGACTCGTGAAGTAATTATCACAAATGGAGGTAGGTAGGGGCCTGAGAATTAAATTTGACTTGATAGTGAGGGAGGGGTCAGCAGTAGCATGTTTTTCGTCTATCCACCCTACTGTATGCAGCAAATAGGGCGACCCGGTTTATACTGCGAGACGGCAGATGCAGTATGAAATTACTTATGTTGTGATTATTCATGGTTGTGTGCGGGCTGAGATACTGCCAGGACGCCCAGACCTAAATAAGAGAACGGTAAGAGTTCTCAACCAAAGCCTTTGGCTCAAAAGCCTGTACCGTAAGGCAGCGGGTGGGTGGCAATGTACCGGAACTGGTGCCTTTTTCGGAAAAAGATGCCAACCTTCTTCCAACCCCAACCTGCAGGACCAGGAGACTGGTTTTCCAGACCTCTACCTATTGGCCTGCCTGATATGAGTGACTTTGTCAGTGTGGTGGCCACACCGTCCAGTTTAGCCCAATAGGTCACCGAGATGCGCAAGCCGTCACACTGCGTCAAGGTCCAGTCTAGTTGTGACGGTGTAGAAGACTATACTGACTGTAACATGGTTTGCGAAATCTCGTGTTGTCTAGCAAGTACCACTATTGCAGAGATGAACATCTCCACTGACATTAGCAGAAGTAGATCAATCGTCTGTCCAGCCAGACGCAATTCGCACAAGCGCCCCTGGTCAGAGCTGCAGATGCAGACCTTGCCCCTGTGTCTGCCGACCAGAACGCACGGCGGTGACCACTCACACATTCAGTCGCCTACGAGCGTTTCATCACACTCATGTGACTGCACACACGCATGCACATGGCACGGTTTCCAGCCACATGAGACAACGAGAAGCAGTGAGCCAACAACAATGAAAACATTCACTCACTTCAGCAAGCCAGCCGAGTGCAATCTTGTTTTCTTACTCCCTCCTCATATACTGTCTGCATCCAACGTTAGCCCTCGCACCAACACAACATTGATCATGACTGTTCTAACTCCCTTTTCTAAGTGAGCCCCTCCAGACAGCCGTCAAATATTATCTCTCAACCTAGATTTATACTGAATATAATTAAATGTCCATAACAGATACTGTTTTGATAAAACTGGACGGACTATCAGACCTTTATTATCATTTCTGTTTCCTTTTGCGCGCTAACAGAACAACTCGTTGGAACCACATCACGCGATCCGTTGGATCACATACATTGTGCATATGAGTGTATGCACTTTAGGACACTACACCAGAGTCTGTCATGACATCCTCGTCAGCAGACATATTTAAGCCTAAATATGACATATTATGAATATCCAGCAGGATAATCCGTCATCTTCATCCTTGAAATCACTTCGACACTGTAAAGTTATGCTCACTTTTTCTCCATCGACTCTAACGACTCCTTTTCTGTATGTTAAAATGTGTTTGCAATTTATACCATTGGTTGTGGTTCGGTCTATGGTTAGCATCCCCCATACATCTCAACTTTTTCACGTTCTACTTCTATACAGCTTCGGTGTTTTCCGATCCATTCTACTGAAATCGTTGTACTATTCGTTTATTTTATTTCTGAACCAACAGACGTTGAACTACTCACTCTATGGAATATAAATCTTACAACATATCCAACCATAGACTGACAAATCTCAGACGGAATATGGCTGCTTAACAGGAGGTTAAATGAGGATAAATTGACAAGGCAATTTTCATGGCTGTCTTCCGTAAACTACACTAGATTGTTCACACACAACCACGCCAGTTGGCTTCGCAACTAACGAAAAGAAACGTCATTCACGACGAATTCATGAATTAAATGCCGTCAGTATAGCAAAAACATGCAAAACATTATATGGAAATAAGAGATTTGTTAGACACTATCTCGCTGAGCCAATCCTCATTCGTCCCAGTTACAAGGCATGACACTCCCGAATGCAGTAAATCAAGAAACACTTTCATTCGTTTCTTACCAGGTAGGGTTTCACTGCCCGGACGAGGTAATCGAAATTGTTTAATCAGATTGGCAAATGGGACGGAAATTTTCTTGTTGCTTGTGTCTGTTGACTTACGGCCGGTTCCGCTTGGTCGTCTACTCCCGTTGCAAACGGGTTCTAAACTGGATTCAGTCTGATCCAATGGGGTGAAAGGGACTCTCAGAAGTTTTGACACGTCCTCTGGTCGACCTAATCGCGTGGACAGCGCCACCTCTTGTCTTTGGGCGTGGTGAGGTTCATTGTTTGACTGGTTAACAATTGAGAGTGAAGGCAAAACTCAGTTTCGCTGTCGTTTTTGAGTACTGGTGATCGTAATCGGAACATGAGCACGTTATAAACCGGAATATATTGATGAAGCATAATGTTTGTCACGATTAGTACAAACGATTGCAAGCAATCTCTAGGACTGAAGAACAGCTAGAATCATAGTTCGTGTAAAATATTAATGAGTGACAAATCGAATAATCTTAAAGTGTATACACCACAACCTGTTTTCAACCATGAACAACGGTAACCCACACATGTTGGCTCCTATTGATAAGTGTGTCAAATCAGCCTCGCCAAAATATTGACCTGTGTACAGCGGATGGGCCTGAACACAATAGCCCACATGTTACAAAAATGTCATCATAGACCACACCTGCAAGCATTCCGTTTGTTCAAAAGTACATGTTCGTTTGTTTTGAATACCGTCCAATTTTCTTCTTCGCTGTTAAATTGAGAAGTGTGATTTGACGGAAATAATGAAAGACAGAAAGTTGGATAAGCCAACCAAAAGCAAATGTAATGAAAAAACATTCCGCTTGAACTCATTCATATGTAGCAAAACCTATTATCTGTACTGTAAATCTACGGGTAGCAAACTCGCAATTTTTATAGCAAATTCAGTCAGCTGTTGCGTGGCCCAATTCGGATAAGTGAGGTTCAAATTAGAAAATCCCACCAAGCAGACTGCTAGGCGTTAGTTTAGATTCAGAAGCATGTGAGGATTGTCAAATGGATTGTCTGAAACTGGATGGGAAACTGAGACTAAAACTGGCGGATTTCACCCTTTGTAAGACTTCGAGAACTTTCGTAACATACATCACACCGACGTTCTTATGTTTGATATCAAACTGCAAATATATGTATTCGATGTACCTACCCGGTTGAGCGTGTCTGTGTTCTGCAACTGCGGTTGATTTGTCACCTCGTCTTCACCGTTGACCTCCACTTGCTCCTCTAAATCTCCGTCACCTTCGTAGATATCCTCATCTGACACCATCGCAACCACAAACGGCCGAATGGTGAGCACGGAGAATAAGGCTAGTGGAAATATGCCCAAAGCGTAGCTCAAAATAGAACGACGCCATCCAAACCGGTTCACAAGTAGATTGAACAAGAATGGAATAGCCAGATAGCCAACGCCAGCACCTGACATGGCCACGCCGGATGCAAGACCGCGAAAACGTTCGAAATAATAATTTACGGACACAATCGCACAAACCATTAGAATGCCGAATCCGGAACCTAGTGTGTAATAAAACAGTGAAGGATTATCAAATAATGAACGGTGTCATTCACAAACTGTTTTTCTAACTAAAAGTGTATTTCGATTTTTTTTCGTGGGGTTTACATGAATAAATACAGGAAGTACTTGCCTAGAAAACAAGGTCTTCTATCGACTCTGAAAATATAAGCTTGAATCTGATGTCCGAATAGCATTTGAGGTGACTTCACATGTACACAAAACTCGAAAATGAATGGCCAGACTTTAATCACGTAAATACTAAAAGTTGTCTGAGTTCTACCCGATTGCCAGCTGATGTTGGACGAGGAGAAATAGGTTCATTCAATAGGTACTTACACTGAGGATCAACTGAACCGACGAATAGCATGTTGGTCGACAGGATAATCAGATTAAGAGGGGTGAGATGTGTTTACAGGTTAATGATCAAAATGTCAAGTCGTTGTTTACGTGTAACGCAACGGATGCACAGATCAGAGTGGGTAAATGAATAAAGATGTTTGAAGGTACCTTTGGCAATGAACAGACACGTAAATTAGAATACCGAACGAATGTCTTTGAGAACCTTAGTTCATTTGGGTAATTTTGGGAGATAGTGGGGTACCCAACACAGGCAAATGCTTGGTAACTTCATAAGATGAACGTGGTCTTCAGAAACACAAAACAGTATGCGACTGAAAACGGACGGTGAAGTAGATCGTTAACAAGACATGATAAATTCAGATCAAAGTAAAGTGAGCCGAGCTAATAACCCGCGTCGAACACGATTTCGATCATAAAAGAAAAAAGGTCAACTTCAAAGTAAACGGATGTGAAAAGTCCACCAATCGATTAGTTGCAGAAAAAGTTTAAAAGGAGCTGGAATAGGCGCTAAAACTAAGCGAGTATCAGTAAATTTTAAAACAACCTTAGAACCATCGGCCACTTGCTTCATCAGTGACGTCACATTTCTGACAAACAAGCTTCTTCAGACCAGATGAACCAGTCAAAAAATCGGTGTTATTTAAGGCAGGCTAAACGTAAGCAGCTAAATGAACCAGAGGGTAACAGGTCATCGGTCAAGTGTACATAGATAGGGGTCAATACTGTGTTCAACTTGCTACTTACAGCAGGTCGGGGGCACGTGAACAGTTAAACAGAAACGAAATTCGTATAGTCTGTCAGACAGGTCGGTCAGAGGGTCAATAGTGTTTTTGGGGTAGGAGAATGACAGTAAGTCTGTTCGGTCGATCCAAGGTAGAAACTTGATATAGCGTTTTTTGTTTTAAATCGCCACTAACGTATAGCCTAATTCAAACCTTGTTCTAGAAGGACGTGTTCAGTTTATCAGCCGGCAATTTCCAACTTGACAGTAGAGGAGGCAGAGAAAGTGCGTTCGCAATTGTTCAGTAGTCCCAGATCGCAACAACAACAAAGGACCCGTAACCGGACATCAGATGAAAATACAGCACTGAAGACTGAGATCAGACGAAAATATCGTTATTACCAAAGCCGACAAAGGTGACACCACTATCACACTGAACGGAGCAGACAATGAACCAAAGGTAGAAGAATATTTACGAGAGGGATTAGGTGAAAAAGTTGATAATTCCTTCCGTTATGAATAGGAATACAGATGAACTGGATTAGTGTTTGCGTATCGCAAAAGACAACTTAAGACAGGGAAAATAGTACAGTTTATACCCAAAATCCACACTAACCCCACATCATTATGGATTGACGGAAATTTAAGAAATCCATGTACCTATCAGACCTGCTGTTGATGGAGTTGGTTCTCCATCACATGAGCTCTTGAAGTATTTGACAAGAATTTTACATCTGTTATCAAGGAAGTCGGGTCATACTACCAAAAACTTCCATGATTTTACACACTGAACCAGCTTGACTTCTATCGAGCAAGATGAAGTATTCATTAGTTTTGATGTCAAATCAATATTTACCAATGTATCCCAGACAACACTTTTAGAAGCAGCCTGACAATTATTATTATTATTATTATTATTATTATTATTATTATTATTATTATTATTATTATTATTATTATTATTGTCGTGCGATACTAGCCTGAAAAAAAAACATAACTACCAACTAGATAGTAGCTGGGATATCTGTATGTTTAGATATGAACTACTTCATTTCCAAGTCAAACTTATCTATTCAGGAACAAGGACCAGCCATGGAATCTCCAATATCTCGTGTTTAGGCAAACATTTATATGAAACAATTTGAAGAGAAGGCATTGAGTCAACTTGAAAGCCCACTAAAAGTACGGTAACGCTATGTAGACGACAATTTTGTGATTATGAAACAAAATCGGGTTGAGGCGTTTTCGTAATAGCAAGATCAGATCAGGTGGACAATATGACTAGAATCTAGAAGTGACCAGCTGCCATTTCTGGCCTGTTTGATCCATAGGATAGGACAGGGACTGAAGACCACCTACCGTCCATCATGAAACCACAGACATATTTATTATTCTTAACTTCAAACCTGCTCACCCAATCAGCATTGCATGCTGATTGTCTCACAGGGCCTTCCATCTATGCACAAATGTAGATGATCGAGAAATAGCATAGAAAGAGGCAATGGTCACGTTAATGAACAGAGGATACCCCCAAACAGTTTTTTTAAAGGAGCAATTGAGACGGGTACTCAATCCAATATCAAAGATGTCAAGGAAACAGCAAATCACTGCTGTTATTCCATTCAGGGAAGGGACGTCACAGGCTATTCGTAGAGTCCTGAACGAAGTAGGCATCAGGACGGTTTTTTTCGAAAGGAGGTGGCAGTGCGTAAAACTTAGGTGCATCTTTAGAACCCTTTGTCTGCTGGAAGAACTAGTAACTGTGTGTATAGAATAAAATGTAAGGACTGCCCACAATTTTATATTTGGCAGACCGCACGCGAAGTTAAAACAAAAATAAACGGGTACCAGAGGCGCATTAGAAAAGCACTCAGAAATCAGTTGGATTATCAGGCCATGGTCAGGAATTCTGCAGTCGCTGATCGCGCGTTAGATACAAGTTATGAAATTGATCTTGAAAATGTCAAGGTAACTAGACAAGGGTTCAGAACCATACAAAGCATTTGGTTGCAGAGGTAATCGAAACTGCGAAGATCAAATGCGTTGTAATTAGAGTTGACGGGGCTGAAATCTCTGTCACATGGTGGCCTGTCCAGGATCGACTGAACTGGTTGATTGTGATCGCCCCACGTACTCAACCCAAAAAAACAATTATTGATCGTCTGACCGACCTGTCTGACAGACTATACGAATTTCGTTTCTGTTTAACTGTTCACGTGCCCCCGACCTGCTGTAAGTAGCAAGTCGAACACAGTATTGACCCCTATCTATGCACACTTGACCGATGACCTGTTACCCTCTGGTTCATTTAGCTGCTTACATTTAGCCTGCCTTAAATAACACCGATTTTTTGACTGGTTCATCTGGTCTGAAGAAGCTTGTTTGTCAGAAATGTGACGTCACTGATGAAGCAAGTGGCCGATGGTTCTAAGATTGTTCTGAATTTTTATCATCATACACGGTATACAGAACAGTTACAATTATGAAAGTGTATAGTAATGCAAATCTATCATATGTAATGCACCTTGTTACACTAGAGAGCTGCTATGTTTGAACTTTCAACCGACTGCATGTTAAGTGGTATTACTATGAGTGAATTTGTTTTCACTAAAACTTTCATGGATTTCAAATTGAACATCACCCACAATTGATCGCAGCTGTCGCATTCCCACAAGCTTGACAATCGGCCCCTTTCGAAAACAAATACCAGAGTCGAGTTCCACTCTCATTAGAGCTCAACAGTATTGCATATCCTCGCCACTGCCGCCGGGACTAGAACCACGGCCACGCTGTTCATGAGGCAACCGTGTTTACCACTGCGTCACTGACCTCACGTTAGGCATGACCGAATTATCATATGTGAACACCCAGCCACTTTCTTCTGTGAGTAATGATCAGATTGCCCGAGCGTCTCGATAGAAGACACAATTCCTGTCTGTTCACGCTGTTCGTGCAGAATTGTGCATGAGACCGATGTGAAATAGTGGTGTCTGTTGTCCTTTGACGTGGACGCAAAGTGTTTAACACTGCTATGTAGGAACTAACACCAGCATTCAAATTTTCAATCAGGCTGACTTTCACAGCACAGTCATTGAGTTCCTGAAGTTGAGATAATTGTATTAGTTGATGTATGCCGAGATACATTTTGACATGGTCTTCTGTGCGTTCACACAGTGGATTACCGATTACCGGAGAATGTGCTCGATTTGAAATTAGGGAGGGTAAACCTTGGACTTGAACTTCTACCCACAAGTTACTGAGGTGTGTGTTGGACGTTCTACGAACGACAAACGTAAAGCAAAAGCGTTAGACTCGAGTGAACGCCTTGACTAGGAAATCTGTTATGTACACTCGTGGCATGCTCAATGATTCACGGAATTTCGATAACGTGAGATTTTTCACTATTAGCTTTGGCTTATAAGTAACTTACTATGTATCCGGAACGGTGCACCGTCAGCAACGTTAAAAACTACGTAACCCAAGTAGTTGAATACTTTAATCCTACCTATAGGCAGTCACCTCACGGCATCCATGACCTTCGTTGAATATGCGCGTTGCATTCGCTAGGCAACTAGCATTCGCTTATTCCACAATATAAGCTCATTTAGACAGGCATGATCAGTGACAAGAGCCAGTATTCATCGCCAGCATAACAAGCCTGACAGTTCTCCACGGGAATTGTTTTCCGAACAAACTCCAGTCAAGGCCATTCCGATCTTTGTCACAATACGCAGAATGCATTCGTGGTATACGTACGTATGTACACACGAACAGACACCCACAAATGATTACAGCGTAGGTGTCGCTCTGGGTGCATCGTTTAAAGACCCCGATCACGCCGTCAGTGGCGTCCTTGGGCTTCAATTCGGCCATGACCTAACACGTCTGGTGTGATCTTCATTAACCCAGTCAGCGCCTACACAAATAAACACAGGTAATAAGGTTTGACGAGGGTATGCAGACACTAAGCGTTAACTTTTAGGAGGCTAACGTACCAAAAAATATTAACTGTATGCTGCTTTTTAGCGTTCTCATCATCATCATCATAACAGCCATGAGCCTGACCAAAAGGTACTGTGGCTCGGGCCGCCGCTCACCTCAACAGTGACGTGGAATATCCTAGAAGAAAAAGTTACTAAGAAGGTTGAGAATTAATAAAAGAAGACTAGGCGGAAGAACTAGAAATGGTATGGATGCAGGTATGCCATTGACTGCGACACATCGCCATCTCGGATAGCGTCTCTAACCAGCGGTTTGCGTGATCACGAGGACCCCATCCAGGCAAGCGACACCTACCCACTTTGCTTAATGGATCAGTCAAGGTCTTCATATTTCGTGACCACGTTGTTGCTTGACCACCATGCGGTTTTACCCAATTGTTGGTGGTCTCAGTATATAATGCCCCGTACGGTAAACGCTCAGCTGGCATACGGAGAACATGACCCAACCATCTCAAGCTGTGCAACGTAATTAGTTGACCAATTGATGGCGCATTCCGAGCATTCCGGAATACGCACCGGCGAACGGCCACATTGCTCACGCAATCAGTCCACTTAATATGGACTAATTGGCGGAGACAACGACGGTCAAACACAGCAAGTCTGTTGATATCTTCTTTGTGAACAGGCCACGTTTCCGAACCATAAAGCAAAATTGAACGCACACAGGCATTATATACCCTTCCTTTAAGTGACAACCGGACGTCTTTTCGACGCCACAGATGACGCAGTTGGGCAAAGGCAACCCGTGCCTTTGCTATCCTCGCTGATATCTCATCAGCAATATTACAACCTGACGAGATAGTGCTACCCAAGTATGTGAAACTGTTCACAGTCCCAAGCGGATTACCTGCAATAAAGAAAGTAGGAGTGGAAATGCCCCAATCTTGAAGCAACACTTTGCAATTTGAAGGTGCAGAGTGCATTCCATACAAACCAGCTTGGCTAAGTAAAACAATGTCGTCCGCGAACTCCAGATCGGTCAATCTAGCGCCAGGAAGAAGCTCAACTCCAAGCCCACTGGATTCGCGAAGAGCACTCTCCAGAATGTCGTCCATGACAAAATTGAACAGGAAGGGGGAAATCGGACACCCCTGACGAACACCACTAGAAGTGATGAACGTCCGAGACAGTTGTCCATAAACTCTTACCCTGCTTACAGAGTGAGCATACAGTGATCTCAAGAGATTCACGTATTTCTCTGGTACTCCCTTGCGAAGGAGACAGTTTCAGAGAACGTTACGAGCAACTGAATCGAAAACAGACTTCAGGTTCAAAAAGACCACGACTGTCGGCTGTCTGTAACAGTGCCGATGTTCCAAGATCCGTCTCAAGGTAAAAATATGATCAATGCACCCTCGACCGGATCGAAATCCTGCCTGTTCTTCACGTATCTGACTTTCTCTGGGCTTAGTAAGCCGACGTAAAATAAGGCCAGTGAGTAACTTGGACGCAATTGACACCAAACTGATGCCTCTGTGGTTGTCACATAGACTTCGGGACCCCTTTTTGAAAACGGGAATGACTGTTGATAGGCACCAGTCACGAGGCACCTCTTCAGTCTCCCAGATCGCCTGGAGGAGTTTTGTCAGTTCCGATATCAACCTCTCGCCACCATCCTTGAAAAGAGAAGGAGGGAGGAGGTCTGGACCAGGAGCCTTATCACGCTTCAATAACTTGAGCTCCAGGATCACTTCTGCTTCCGACGGAGGACCGTCTGGAATGCAGTAACTGACCGATTGGGTCCCATCGTCCACATGATCTGGCTGAGGCCAGCTGAACTGTTCTTCAAAATGTTCGGCCCACCTATCAAGTCGGCGCGATTGACTGGTAATAAGTGAACCATCTTTTTCACATATGGTTTCACTTACACCGACTCGACGGCCAGTACAACCACGGATCAGGGAAAAAAGCTTTCTGCTATTCCCAGATAAAAAGGCTATTTCCATCTCTTTCGATTATTCGACCAAGTAGTGCTCACGGTCTTTGCGCAAGCTTTTAGTCAGCTTCCGTTTAAGTTCTCGACGGTCTTCATCATATTCAGAACCAGGTGGGATCGATCGACGCTTGTTCATAAGGTTTATCGACGTGATAGAAATCAAGTTTTGTCGCAACTGAACAGCCAAATGGGAACATGCTTGTTCACAGCATGCTTTCATAGTGTCGGCGATTTGTTCCCAGTGTTCATTAGGATCCTTCATCTCACTCGAACTGGGCTACTTCTCCATCAACACGGAGATGACCTCAGTAACACATTCGGTGTACCTCTCGGATAGATGTACTCGATAAAACGCAAAAGTTTTCAGTTAATACAATATTTTGTGTACCTGTTCTGTAGTAACATCGGGCTCCGGCCAATATTCATTCCACTCTTCGGTCGTTCTTCAAAGGTAAGTATGTAGATTTCACACCTACAGACAACCAAACTGACTGAATAAATACAAAGCTATTTCATCGGTGTTGATATAGATTCCCCGAAATTCCTTCTTAAATGGTCTGTGACGGAGTTTTGTGTGGGAATAGAAGCTATCAATGATCTCGCACTGAGGTTAATCAACGCCCAGTTCAGATGGCGTTTATCGCCATTATTACATTCTTCGAAGCACGAAGTCTAATCAGAGTGAGATAGCTAACTTTTAATGGACTGTAAACCAACGACGCTGCACAATGCATTGCCGTTTACGCACATCCACTGCTGGTTGTGTCAAAGGTAAACAACGCACCTGGTCACTTCGTTTGGGAATAGTCTGGTCAAAGTTATCTGAACCGCGGGAGGAAGCATGTACAGGAAACTAACAGGCTTTCACTCGAGGAGTGTTCACACGTGTGTGTACACCCACCCGACGTAATATCTCGCAGTGGTCGGTTGACTGCTCAAGAATGTGCATGTCATCCTGTCATCGTAAGATGCGCTAAACTCGTTTTATTTATCTAATACGGTCCGGACTTCATGTGTGCTAAATAATCCGTTGTCCTTATGCATTACCTACGCAACAACAATCGTTCACAGCTCCGATACAACAGGTACATACCATCTGACAAGCTACTGTGACGTCGAAAAAGAAGCACCTACACTATGAAGCGTTCTACGTGTATAACGCCTCCAGGTTGACAGACGTAAAACAGTGTGCAAAAGAAACGCAATGGATCAGATATCGAAACGGTTTGTTCCTCTAGTTGGTGTCAGCAAAACAATGGCGTTAAATATCTTGAAACTGAAGCATTCTCGTAAAGAAATAAAGGGGCTGAGAGAAGACCAATTAAGCAGGGACATTGTACACCCTACGGTATAAGCTAGTAAATCCACAAAAGGTTCCTCAAGTAGGTGCAATTATTTTTCCGTTTCTGGAAAACCGTCTAAATAGAAAGGGAGATTGTACTACAGTTTAGAGTTGTAACGTTTATAGCTAGTGACAGTCGGTGCCAAACTTCCAGATGCTTAATAACACCAATCTTCGAAAATTAAGCGGAGAAGCAAAAGAACTGTCTCAGAAGATGCAGTGGATGAGTGTAAACATCCAGTTGCTAAGGTTATCCCAAAATACACTATGAAACCGATTTAATTTGCAGTATCCCCTCAGGATGACCTATCCTACTTGAGGGAGAATAGTGCAAAAAGAGCGGCTAACCATTTTGTTGGACTGCAGTGTCACTGATGTTTTTTCTCTCAGTAACATCGAGAAGCCACAACCCGCAAGGCTTTAAAGGAGCACAGAAGGATGACCACGGTGTAACCTATTAAGTTAATGAAAACACAAGGATGTCCTGCGAGTTATTTGATAAATCTCTGCAACAAGTAGACAGAAAGTTGGTATCAGATCAATGTTGAATTCTGATGATATTAGACAACTACGCTGCTCATCTATAACTGAACTTGAGCCACGTAATGATGCTCTTTCTGCCGCCGCAGACAGTGGGCTGTTGACGCTAAACGTTTAAGTACAAGCGGGATGTTATCGCAAACTACTGTAAAACACGAGGCTGTTGAACAATGTGATATCAGTTCACGAAAGATCAAATAGGATGACTTACAAGTATGTAAATAATTAATGTTTCTACAACTACAAACTTTAGCCACAAATTAGTTGACCTACAAAAGCAAGGGACGGGGTTGACATGGAAGCAAGTACTTCATGCTTTAAGCTGTGTAGAACCGTTCCCATTACACATTTACAAGAAGAGAAACAGCTGGTACGAATGTTAGGCTGCTGGGGCAGAGAAAAAGTTTACAACGGCATGATACAGTTGGTCAGAGCAAAATCTAAGACGGCTCCAAAAACTAAACTGAAGACTACACAATATGTTCAGCTGCGTTAGTACACGTTTATCTAACGATTCCGCATGGGATGAAAAGCGTGAGATGGAAGAGGTTACTCTTACGAGCCACACTGTTGATCTACATCGTGCAATACGAAAGGCAGAGAAACTGCGCCTATCTGCCAGGGACAAAAGAAGCAATGCCTTAGGAACAATCCAAAGTCAGCTAAACGATATTCAAACAGGGAAATGTACCAAAAGACTGGTTGTAAAGAACTGTTTTAAAAATAAAAACAAACATAAAATATGCTTCTTGCTGGTCTCTTCGGTACTGTCGACACACGGGCTGAGTTTTATTATGAATGTTTCCTTCTCTCTTCCTATATAGGGTTTTTTCCTTTGTGGTTGTGTGGCAATTCAGCATCAGTGTGAACCACTGATGTATTGCTGTCTACGATGATGACGATGTGTGTGTGGGTAAACAACGTGGCTGCATGATTCACTAGTCATGAAGTATCCGTGATCCCGCACTCCTGCACACCAGATTGAAATGTGTTGTCTAAATATTTTTGAGTGGACGACTGCAGCTTAACCTACGTATACTAGCACGTTACTGTTAAGTTATAACCTACAGTCTTGCTGCTACAATTTCTTGTTCTCTCGTATGAGTGTACCGGATGATATATCGTCCACTGCAGTTTGTCCACCAAAGAGACAACTCCATTAAGACATAGTTTCTAGTCTGTCCGGATAATGACCTCTCTAGAGGACTACTACGTGCGGCCAGACAGCCCCACAGTGAGCTCAGTCTGACGATTGATACAAACCTGGTAGCCCCAGTTTAACAAACAACATACACTAAGGCCACAAATGATGGACGCACTGGATATCAAAGTATACTGCTTTGCTAAATTTTTTAAAAGATGATTCAGAGATTAACAGTAATGCTCCGCGGGCTGCATTTCTTAGGGAGATTTTTCAAACAAACATTGTTTACGCTTTGTTCAAAAAGATTCTCTACCTACCTCTGAAGTGAAGTATTATCAAACACAGATCTTACAAAAAGTATAAGGAATTGTCTATAATAAGAAACATGAAATATGTCAGCAGTAACAAGAACTTTATAAAATCTCCTATTTGAATAAAGCAACAAGGTCAAATATATTGAAATGAAAACAGTGCTTTCTCTAGCGATGGATATGGACTTACCAATCGATTATTTCGAGAGGGAATGTTTTTCGTTTTGTTCCGGAAATCTCACACAGTAACATTGTTAAGATAATAAGCTGCGTGGGATTTTAGCTGATGCAGACTGAACACTACTCACGATTTATCGCAGGTTTCTCATACAGAGGTTTCGGTTATGCTCCTTCGGAAAGGAAAACTATATTTTATTACGGTTAAATAAATTATGGTTAAAAGATACCTAGATTTCAGACACAGGACCTTATGGACTGTCTCAAATAACTAAATAACCCCTTTTGTCTAAAGCTGAATGAGCTGATTCGGACCAGTTGAACTGCTCTTCGAAGCGCACTAACCTGTAAGTATGACAGCCATGTTTTCAACATAGTCTCATCACCAGCTTATCGACGATCAGCGCAACCACCAACCAGGGGAAATGGCACCCGGCTATTCTCTAGTAAAAATACCTTCCGTATCCCTTCAGGCTGTATAGCCAACTCAGCCTCAGGGTGCCGTTCGTAAGTCTGAGTTTCTGTTTAAGACAGTTTTTGTCATATTCGAAGTCAGTGGGGAGCAGTCGACGCTTGCTCATAAGTTCTGAAGAACTGACACAGATTTACATCTGCCGTAGCTTCAGTGCTCCTTTAGAGCGGACCTTTTTGCAAGAGATGCATGTCTGCTGAGATTGCTACCTAGTTCTCATCAAGTTCACTCCCCTGCAGTGACCCAAACAGTTCAACGGTCTGTGTTGTTTATACGGGTTTTGTACACTCTCAGCGTTAAGTTTCCAACTGAACACCTTATTTAAAGCAACTGCATTCCCTTGATCAAATTCATCAAAACAGCAAGACAGGTGTTGTCGTTCGCCTTAGTATGCGGATGATGAGGTAAATCGAAATGTTAACATACCGTAGCGTTTGTCTTCCTGCTGTTCTGAAGAATACTTTACGTTGGCTTCCAAATGATCAGTTAGCAAATGATAAAATGGAGCGAGTGTGAGCAACGTCATGGTCTGAGTCAAGGTAAGCGACAACTTGTGGTACAGTGCAGTCATCGATAGCTGACAACGATATGGTCAAATCGCGTTCAAGGTTGAGGTGAACAGAGCGGTCTCCAAGTGACGAATTGCTGAGTGCTGGGATATACAACTCGATTGATGCAATCCGTGAGATATGGATCTTTGCAACGGCTGATCGCTACTGTCAGTGATCCACATTCGGACGCCTTAAATACCACCCAGCAAAAACGCTCTGGATGCTCGATCAATTGGTTAACTGATCACGTTTCACAGCCTACAATGGTTGGATCACGTACTGTGCATGCCAGGTAAGCGTTTACCGAACCGGCTATCACATACTGAGATCACCAACAATTGGGACAAACAGCGTGGTGATCAAGTAACGACGTGGCCACGAAATTGAGCAAACAGGGTAGGTGATCTCCGTCTGATAGGGTTCTGGTAATCCCAATAACCCCTGACGAGAAACACTATCCAATATGGCAGTGTGCCGCAGTCAATGCAACAGTTGCATGTATACTACTTTTAGTTCTTTCGTTTAGAATTCTTTAATCAATTTTTACTTCTTTGTGGTATTTTTCTTCGCCTAGGATATCCCACGTCACTGTTGAGCTCAGCGGGCTGACCGTGCCACAGCACCTTCTAGCGAAACCCGAAATTGTTATAAATTAACTAATTAACAAAAACGATTATATCAGAGTGTTTAGTTTGTCCCAGAAGATCAAACAGGACATCGCAGTAAACATTCTTGACAGTATGTGAACTAGTGTCAGTTGGATCACATGCAAATACGACAGATAAACAACGTTTTTCTGGTCGGTGCTGACAAAATTTACCCAAAGTACTGTCTGACGGTACATAAGCGATCGTTCACTGGCATCCAGTCAACCACGTTCTGCTTTACCTTAGAACTGAGTGCAAACCCCGCACCAACCTGATTCTGAGATTCGACTTAATCGTCACCGAAGATCCCAGTCCATGGTATCACCCAATGGGGACAGCATGGGAATCGCAAAAGCGCCCTTCGGAAACAGTGCGAATCCAATTTCAGACTTCAGAGACTGCTCGCCGAAGCAACTTGCTGACGTATTTGCTGGAAAGTGTTGGTGTCAGAAACGTTAATAATTTCTCGTTGTTTTGATTTGAAGAAAGGAAGATTATCGGTGGAAGAGAAGGAGGTGAAAATGAGCGAACCTGTCTGTCAGGGCAACGATGATTTTCAGTCATTCCCGAACGTCTATGCAGCAGAACGGGGCTGGTTTGGGGAACCCCACTACGATCGTTGACTAGAAAGTCTGACGTGCGAGACTACAGGAGATAGGATCTTCATGGAAGACATTGGCCGGAGCCAATGACTCAAGGGTCTGTCTCACTTGGCAATGATGAGCTTGTCTAAGCCAATGGCGCACTGAACAAATCAACGTAGTCTGATTTTGATTACTGCTGCGTGCACTGGGTGTATTCGGAGCAACATCAGGCTTCTGAATGATACGGAAAATTTTTTTGAATGTATTTTACAATACGCTAGCGGTCGCCGTCAACCGTTGGGTGATCGGAATGCCAATTTGTGTATGGATGCAATATCTGATTCTCTTTTTCTTTATGGTGTAAGCAGCATTGCCGCAACTATGAGGATGGTATTGCTGTATATTCATATCATTGTATCTGGCTATCTAGGCACTCCCACGCATTCGGTAAAAAGACATGTAACCTCATAAGTGTGACTGCGTTCCTTTGGTCTGTCCGATATGGTTTCACCTAGAATGACCCAATTCTTAGTCAACATGGATCTCCAGGTGGATGAAGTGAACAAGCTTGACGATCACTTCAAAGTAACAGAAGTCAGGATACCAGACGAGGTTAAGTCTAACTATTTACCTTGAAGTCGAGTCTACTGGAACCATCCTAAAAGAAATTGAATGTAGTATGGACAATGAACTTTGTTCAACTAGTGTGTTAATTTATACTGCAATTACACGTCTGTTTCTCAGATGAAATCAATCGAAACTGTAAGTAAGAAAAAACACAAAAGACCAAGGTTACTACTTACTTACCAGCCACAACGCCGTAAAGCAAGTTGAAGAAGTACATGTTGGTCTGCAGGCTGGAAAGCGCCATACCAAAACTGATCATCACGCTTCCTAAGCTACCCATTACACGAAAACCAAAGCGTTGGATGAGTGGGCTGACGAATGCTCCTGAAATAGACACAGGAAGGCAAGGCCTGTTGAAAAACGTGCATTCAAATGAATTTCGAGTGATACAAACTTCAAACAATAGTTGGTCCATTTATTGTGTGACACAGCTCGTCAAGAAGCACACTCTTTGAAAAAAAAACGCTGAATGTGAAGTTTGGGACCATTTGCACATTGTATAGGTAGTATACCAAGTAGGCTAATCCGTTTCGGATGCCGCCAACAATACCAAGCAGCACTTCGGAGAAATGTGCAGTGGAACCCGGAGACCATAGAACACAAATGAATAATTGCCAAGACATTGTTGTGCACGACATTGTCAGTGTTCGTTTCACTAAATCTTATTGTCTTTTTACATGGAGCTACTCGATGGTCAGCGATGACTTTTTGTAAACACTTTTGAACAGTCTGCCTCTTCCATCCGATTTTGCACGAGTCGACAACGCAGCTTTTCATTAGTCGTATTCACACGATTCGTAACTCGAAATTGTGGAAAATCACCTGCAAATCCTTCAATTAACTAGCATTGACCCTGTTGTTTCCGTTGTTGAACTGACAATGAATGAACAGCCTAAGCGTTCAAGCGGTCGGAGCAGTAAACTGATAAAAAAACCAGATCAAAATGCAACAGCTGCGATCGATTGCGAGTAATGGTCAATTTATATAGAAACCAAAATCCCCTGCTACTCATCAATAATCAAAATATGGCTGAGCAAGTCGTTGCTTTCTGTGACTTCAATTTGGAGAGAAATCCTAGCAATGCAGCCATCGAGTAGAGTTGACAGGACAGCTGCTGTGTCGTCTGTTGACGCTCAGCTATAAACGAATATGACTGAGCGTTTACGTATGACTTAGTCGTGCCCAATGTGAGGTCAGTGGTGCAATGGTCAACACGGTTGCCTAATGAATGCGTGGCAGGAGTTCTAGTCCCGGCAGTAGCAAGGATATCTATTAATGAGGAGGTCAAACAAGATCAAAATTCGAGTCTAGTGCTCCTGTGCAAAACAGGCTGACTGGAAAGCTTACGAGGATGCGACAACTGCGATCAATTGCGAGTGCCGTTCGATTGATTTAGAAACCGAAATCTCCCATAACTCATCAAAAATTCAAAATTCCCCAACAATTCATTAACACACCAAACATACTAAACAAATCGGAACACATGGTTCACTCATTACAGTATTAGTGGGAACCGAATATTCCAAAACGCGCTGAACAAAGAAATCATTCATATAGATTGAACATCACCCACAATTGATCATAGCTGTCGCATTCCCATAGACTTTCCAGTCGGACCCTTTCGAAAACAAACACTAGACTCGAGTTTCGCTCTCAGTAGTGAATATTCTCGCCACTGCCGCCGGGACTAGAACCACGACCACACTGTTCATGAGCAGGCAACCGTGTTTACCACTGCGCCATTGACCTCACATTAGGCACGACCGAATTATCACATGTGAATGCTCAACCGCTTTTGCTTGTGAGTAATGATCATTCATTAACCTTGTGTTAATGTTTAAAACTGGCGACACGTTATTTCACATTCCACTTTACCCACCTGTGCATCAGATGCCACAGAATTATCAACCTTGTAACGATTGTCACAAAGTAGCTTTCCAAATTGAATGCATGTGAATGGAACGTGCGTGAATCAATGTAGTAACGAAGATTAGGCGGACTTTCTGACTAGTAACGATTGGAATGTTTTGCCCTGGCTGTTTGGTGCTCTGTTGAATACCAATTCTACACGAAAAGTAGTGCCATCCAATTATTCTGTTTGTCCTAATAAAGATATGGTGTATTTCAAATTGAACACGTCAGCCTCCCACGTTCGAAACTCACGAAACGTGCGGACGGACGCACGTACAAATGGTAAATCATGTAAGTCACCTTGGTATTGAACACACGATACGGTAAGGCGACCATGATTGATGTATAGTTATCTTCGTCTGGTTAGTTAGTAAGGTTTTTCGAGTTGCTTCGCTGGTGTGAGCGCCACTGCTTCACAAACAGAGTGGTACCATCATACTACCGCCATTGCTCTGGATGGCCAAATGTACTTTTCGGACGAATAACCTGCCGGCCAATTGATAATACATTTAACACAACCGAGGAGCATGTGCTACCAGATGAAAAGTCGCTACCTTCTGGAACGAAATCAAAGGCAGAACTTGTGGCATCAAACAAATCCCGGTTTTTTGATGGAGTAGTCAAAAACGTAAGTGCGCAGTTTATGGCCTGGCACACCATTTACGTCATCCTAGAGAGAGCGCTTGCACAAGTTCATATTGGACAGCCGATGAGTTCAGTCTGTGACAAGAATACATAAGTTTGAGACTAGAGACAGGGCACCTGATCTTCCAATTGTGAGAGGACAACTAGTTGGCTAACTACATAGAAGCAGACGCAGTTCTCCCGAATGCGGGACTTAAAGAGCACGATGGTGTGTCGTGGTGCTCTCGTTTGTGATCGTACTTTCGAGCGCGCCATTTAGTGGTTGGCCTCCAAAACTCAACTGCCTTCGCCGTACCATATGGAGACAAAGTGCTACGCATGACAGCCTCACTAGCAAACATGCAAACATGTCATCTCAGACAAGGGATATATCTGAAGATCTGCTATATTTCCGAGGTGGTGAACGTCAAGAAAGTTTTTGGCTTTATAACCTTGCGAATGACACTGACTTTTACTGATGGTGTTGTGACCGCAAAAGACGCTTGGCCTGCAAAGTTATTTATTCCATGAAATTCCGTACAGGTTATGTTAAAGCATAGGACAACGGAACGCTTGCACTCATTTGCACGGCTGACGTGTAACCACATACATTGGATAGCAGTACGTTATCGTTCGCCCTGGTGACACGTCCTCCATAGTGCGTATACACTATTCCAATGGTCGGTTCGGGTCCATCGTCTTCCTGGCGTTGAGACTTGCACTTTAGTTCCCAAACTTGTGCACCATACTACTCACAAACGAAGCTGTCTGTTACACAACAATGGCAGTAAGAGCCCTAGCAAAGTACGAGTTGTCTGCAGAGGTAAAATTACGCAAGAGTTTGGGTGAAAATTGCATTTTTTTCCACGTACAGTTTTAGACTGATAGGTGGCCAACCATGTTTAGACGAATCAGTGTAATGACAAGGAACTAACCAACATGCACGTGTACTCGCGAAAAGGAAACTATAACGTTGCATGAAAAGATGATCGAGATAATTTGATGCATTCAACCAGCGCACATTAGAGACGAACAGTAAGTGACTTTCACAATTTACTCGTTCTCGTCATTGATCGTTTGGAGAATCCTCGTCAAATACTCGTGTCTGGACGGATGGTTAATTGTCACACTAATCTGTGCCGGAGATGCTCGAGCGATTTTATTGTGAACCAACGTTTGAGATAGGTAAATATTCGAGACCTTCACAAAATAAAATGTCCCAGTAAACACTAGATTCGGGTCAATGTAATAGCTAAACATGAAATAGCAAGTAGTTTGACATTTTCCCTTTGTTTTATTTTGCACCGACGGAGAAACGAGTAAAATCAGAACATGAATATAATTTAGTGTGGTAGATAAGCATATAATCAATCTTAAAGTGGACTCAGTAACTGCGAATGATTGGTTCGTACTCAAGATCTAAATGAGAACGAGCTCTACCTCCCAAAATTGCTACTCTGGATAAAATAACTTCAAACGGTTGTACTTATCGAAACAGTAAAAAGCAATATTTTCAAAAATATACAATTATTCCTGTTAAATCAAAACCAGTACGACCCACATTTCAGAGTTTCATTCTCAATGTACTATCTGACCCCATTTCAGTAAGTTCCTCGCGATGACTAACCTCCTGATAAACAATAGTACGATGGTTTTGCAATCACTTCCAATGTTTCATTTTCGCATCTGGAAATCCTTCGTTATATTATACTGGAGAATTTCAAATGTGATTCCACAACTTCACCGATATGTTTCTCACTGATTGTCATGCCTTCAGTCAATTCCTTCAACCACTGAAACAGGCCCATCCTGTGTGTTCTTCGCTGTTTAGCCAAAAATGGTAGTTTTTCGTCAAACGGCTGAAATCTTACAATTCGTTGTTAAAAATATTAGTGTTTTTTTCTTTAAATTGAAATATCTGGCTTCTTTATTTCGAACAGTACTGAAATAGTGGGAGATGAGTTTCCAATTTCTATAGTGGGGTTTTTTAGCCAACGAATGATTCTTCTCTCTTAAGAGGTTTGGAACGTTCTTTTCAGTCCAAAAATTTAACGAAGCTATCCCGCGCAGAACAACTATTCCCCACTCAACACATAGTGAAGATTGCCACATGCATTTCATATTTAATCATAAGAAATAACCCACTTTGATGGAAATGACCACCGTTATTGTTATTCAAAAAGCATAATTAAATCGTGACTTGATGCCTTTTGCAGCAACGTCTAATGTAGTGGGCAAATGGAGATGAGAAGCCGCGTTTAGCACAGTTGACTTAAATCCACTTGCATGATTAACCACTTGAGTGCTCGTACTTACATCAATACAAGTTTCCCATAATAAATAGTATTCGTTCAGAACACCACCAGTCTTGTGCACAAGAAGTGTGACCAACGACTAAGTTGTCACACAACAGTTCCTACCGAACTGCATAACCATAGGAGTAAGTGATTGTGTAAAACTGTTAACATCAACAGATTCGTCAAGTTAACTGCTGAAAGTAACAACTTGGTAAAGTTTAATAAAACCTCATGTTTTAATGTCTTTTGGAAGGCTTTGGATTCTCCCTTGGACGGATTTCCGATACAAAGGAGTAGTTTCATGGCCGGTATACACACTTTCCAATGCATAAGTTCACACGCTTTAATCGCTGTAGTGAAAACCAGTCTTCTTTGGTGCAGCTGTTACTGTATCCTTAGGGGTAAAAGCGCTGAGGTACTTCTTAATAAATTTACGGCGATACCCTTTTGCTTGCACAGCCAGAAAGACAGAACGAACTAGTCACCCGAGGGTGTTCAAGTCCGGCGTGCCTTCGGTAAAATGAAAGTATCTATTCTAAACTGTCATTAGAAGTATTCACACACGCACACACACACACACACACACACACACACAGTCTGCAGAGACCTGAGGAAGTCAGTCTGGGAACAAACGTGATATTGGCAAGAAGTCTGTTACACCCCTTACGCCGCCCAGTTTGATCAGCACACACATGCATCGACGTGCTATCCTATGCTCTAACCAACTGACCAAAATCCGTATGATGCAAATATTTTGTGTCGATCCGAAGTAAACGGCCTTCCCATCGTGGATACACAGTTTATCAGCATCAAACAGGTTTCTAGAGGTAAGAGCACTTCAATCTGGACAACATTTTTGAACGAGCTGTCCACCTCTATCACGATAACACATCAAGTCGCTTTCACTACGGCACTCATATGGATAACACGGTGAAGTAAGACATGCTGGCAGGAAGTAGAACGACACGGCTCGGTGACAAAAATGAGACAAGTCAAGTGACGCTCATCGTTTTGGTGGCACGGCGATAAAACATGACGTCAGCGTCCACAACTATTCTGATAAGCCTAAAAATACAGCATGATGTGCCTCAGATACCATAGGGGAAATATGTAATTCTGTGTCGTTTATCAATGTAGCTTATTACCCATCGTTTGGCAAAAAAACTATCGCTAGGACGTTATCGTACTTTCACTTTGTCCATTTTCAGTCATCGATACATGCCCGTTCCCAACACAGCCCAGCACTGCATATCAAACACCGAAAAGCCCAGTAGGATGTTCGTCAACAGCCAGGTGTTATCGATCGTGGACTGTGGTAACCACAACATTAGAAATTTGCGGCCGAGCGATTTGACATGAAATGCGCGTACACCCCAGTGCCAGCTAGTCTGGCTGTGATTACAGCGACGTGCTGAGGTCATTTCGCTAACTTGACTTGGTTAGGATGCTCGTTTCTTTGGGCAGGTCCCTTGGTTTGGAATCCAGATTTTGTATCCAGGCTAATACTTTGAAGACGATTGGTATGTACACTACTAGCACAGCAACCCTCAGTTCATTCTGAAAGTATCCCAGACACGTCTGCGTCGTTACTTCGATCGACTGAAGTTTTTGTTACAGTACTGTATCATAGTCAAGACAACACACGTTTCGTACATATCACGACAGCTTGAGCCAGTGAGTGTTGTAGTTTCGCTTTGTAACAGGCACCTGCATCGAATGGCATTGGGGTATTGATTAACACCAGTCCACATGCACCTGGTTCAGATGACTGGCTGTAGAAAATTGAGTCAAATAAACGTGTGCTGTAGCATTGGTAGCATTCAAGGATTCGACCATGTGTAATGAGAAATTTGCGCAGACCCGATGTGTTCTAGAGTATTAGACGATTTTTTGTTGACTGCATTACCTAGTAACTTTTATTCTGCGCACATTTCTCTTTTTTTTTCTCATCGGATTCCGGTACACATTTCTAGCCAGGTGTGTAATGTATCGCACGATGTGTAAATCTGTTTTACTTGTTGGTACTTTTATTCTGGCGTTACCATAACTGATTACGTCTGTAGTCCGTTTGATGATGCCTGTCTTCAATGATGATTATTGTTGGGAAAAGGTACATTTTCCCAAAAAATTAGCCCTGTATGCATGGAAAATGGATTTATTCATTTTCTGGGAATTTG
>LUCH01001883.1:56649-108240 GCA_013368495.1 Paragonimus heterotremus
GGTCTTGCGTTTGCTCTTGTCTTTTCTCTATCAGGTCGGGTCGTAACAATTATACATGGTATGAAAAACGAACGGGATGGCTTGTGTCACTAAGTCGTCCAGATCAGGTATTCCACAAAGTATTTAGCTATCGTTCAGATTTCTTGAAGTTTTACGTGCATACACTGGCCAGATATTTACCAAAAATGGAACAAGCAATTTATGGTGATCTTTGTTGCTGTTTAGCTCTCGTTACGAATCGTCTGCATCACCGTTGCAGAAACGAGTCAACTATTCATCAGTCATCATTTCTCACTTTACCCTACGTGAGATCCTCATGCATCTACCGACTGAATACAATTTTATCCAGCTCGACAAACTGGTCGGTATAGATTGTAGTACTGTGGAGAGTGAGTAATTGAATAATAACAAAGATGCTAATCCTAATGTAAGACGATGGCGATTCAGTCCATACATATGGTGCTATTCGGTCAACTAGATGGGGTGAGTTAATCTGTTTTCATCACACTGTCAGAGATTCCGGATAAAAATACTTGCTACATGCAACTTTACTCCTAAAATCATTCAGCTAGATAGACCTATGGTTTCAAGACGATGATACCCCTATCCACCCCCTTGTAGGAGATCAAGTCGTCTGGAGGTATCAACTGCTTACTTTGTCTTGCTTGATCTTTGGAACAAGATGATAGTATACCTTCAAGATCTACAGAACTGCAAGCGTCTTCGCATTTGAGACTGGCACCTTCGAAGGCTTAATGGCGATCAGAACAATAACATTGTGTGAGGGTTACAGACAGGACGCGAAGAAAATTCTGTACAAAAGTGTTCACTGAAGCCGATCCTTAAGTCGGCAAGAAAATAATAGCCAGGTCGTCGTGAAGACATTTTCATATTGATGTTTTAGTCATTCCCCCCCCCACCTTACTCATCATTCTCGAGGTGACGTACGGTCAAGAGACGAAATAAGGTTTGTGTAGACCAGAGATGTGCAAACAGGGGTACGCGACCTACCAGTTGATCGATATTCACTCGGCAGCTGAATTACGCGTCATCTCAATGGTGGACATTTATGTGGCGGCTTTGACAGATCGTCTTATCCTACGATCCGTATTGTTCACATTGTCATCTGCTCTGTTCGTGGTACTCATATTGATAACTAGTTTGCAAAGTTGAATTTGTTAAAAAGACAAAACTTCCTCGTCAACCAAAGATGTTTTGGGTTCATCTAAGAACATGAAGGAAGACGAAAAAGAATTAACTCCGACGAAGGAGATCAATCGTTTGGTGTTGGTTCGCAACCGATTAGCCACCCACCACAGTTCCTGAAGATTTCAGAATGGTTCTTATAAACAGTTGGTCCCAATGACCACCAGCATGGTGGTGGACAACTGTTTCGACCTTGCTTTCTGAGTGCAACCGCCTACGTCTATCTGCCTTAGATGTAGGTAGACCAGCCATTTTCAAAATGTCTGCCAAAGTTTCGAAGCAGGCCAACTCTTTGGTTGCTACATTAAACAAGTAGAATAAATTTATGATAACTCCGGCTCCTTATCATTTAACGTAGTTGATCTGGTTCTAAGTATTATCGTAAACTTTAATAAGTTGCAATGGCAACCAGTCCAAATTTGGAACAAACACTTGCTATATGCAGGCACTCGCTTTTCAGAATAACACGGCTAACGTCTATCTAAGATTTACACTCGACAACCTTCTGTATCGTTTCGGAGCATTACTGGTCGTGAGCTACCCATTGCGGGAATGTATGAAATTTTAGCACATAAGACCTCATAGATTTCAACCTCTTGATGACTGACCCCGTCCTTCTTGGATTCAATCCCCTGAAGGAATTCCACGTAAATTTATCAGTTCTAACATCTCATTATTCTGATTCCGTTGTAAAGTATTTAAGTTCAAGGCCCTAAAAGTTTTGAAAGCTCCACCTATGAAATCTTCAAGTGAATAATAAACCCATATTCACGAGAAGGTGAATAATCTCCTGGGGCTTTTGTGATTCGGTGTTAAAAGTTCTAAATAACTTAAGGGCTAGTGATACCATTAAATCATTTGGCTCATCAGATTTCGTCATTCCAGTGGTCAAGCCGTGGACACCCGGTGGCAGGACCTTTAAACATTGTGACGGTTAACATTAAACGTGTATTTCGCAACTATTGTAATGAACTTGACTAAGGCGGAACCTAAGGATACTCCCAATAGACTATCGGATCCAAAGAGGTTTTTGAAAATTGATTCAAAGGACGCCTGTTTCACGATATATCTAGATGATTCGCCACCACTATAGTTAAGGACCGTCAATAAACTACGTGGATAATGCAGATATCGCTACTTCACTTTTGGTTTAAAATATCTTCGACAACATTTTAAGATGAGATTACGGGATGGAATACCTTTCTGAAGTTGAGGTGTACCAGGGAAGTGTTAACATTCGTGGACCTGACAAAGAACCTCACGATCGTTGTTCTCTTCAACTTTGGAGTTGGTTTGTTAAGAAAAACCGTTGCCAATAATACAAAAAGTTGATCATTCTCAATTTGGAAGTTTGAATATAAAGCACATTTGGCTGATGTAAATAGAGTTAAACCAGCTAACTCCGTTTTCTGATATCCCCTATCTGGAAGACTTCACAGAACTACAGTTACCGCTAGGTGCGCTCCTGTATTACATCCGATTTGTTCTCAAATTCTCTCAACATTTCGAATTTAGTCTCCAAATGAATTTCCAGTAGATACTTCAGACTTCGGAGTTTAACCGACTTCCTCCGATCTAAAACAGTTATCCAACCATTCTCTCTGAAGTTGAGCATGATTGTCATGACCGACGTCACGTTAACAACAAAACAAGAGGGAAAACCACTAAGTTGTGTGTAAAATAAATTGAATAAATCTGAATAATCATATACACAAATACAAGGGTGAGCTCAAAACGTGTTGGACATTTTTGGAGGTCAGAATTCCCTTCGATTGACCTTGTGTAACTAATCAATTGTCAGTGCTGTTCTCACAAACCGCACCCGAGGGAATACACTAGACTCTAGTTTTTCCCTTATTAGGGCTCATTAATAGTGCACATCCTTGTTAGTAGCAACACTTGCACCATCGGCCCTCACAGTGTTAAAGCCAGCGTATTAACCATTATTCCATTACGCCCAAACGTAATGAAGACATCAAACACTTAAAATGTACCTGACGACTACGACTTTCAAGCGAATTTGTTGATCTCACGGATGCTTTTCACTGATATACATTCTTTAACGGCATTCCATGTCCGTTCTAATTGGCTGCAATGTAATGTGGTTGCAGCTGATGTGGGGATTGCACTGAGTTCTAAGGTAGAGCAGAACATTGTTGACTGGATTCCAGTGATTGGTCGCCTGTGTAACGTCAGACAGTACTTTAGTTAAATTTTGTCAGCACCAACCAGGAAGACTTTGTTTATCTGTCGTATTTGCATATGATCCAACTGACACTAGTTCAGATACTGTCAAGAATGCTTACTGTGATGCCCTGTTTGATCTTCTAGGACAAACTAAACACTCGGACATCAATGTGTTTGCTGACGACATGAGCACACAGTTTAGTCGTCCCACTATGGATGAGAAGTGGCTGGGTGTCCAAGTGTGACGTAATGACAGTGGTGGTCGACTATTGCAGTAATACGCTTCGCACGAACTCTGTCTATCAAGATTGTTATTTCAGTACAAACGATAGCAAAACGTTACATATAGGTCATTCTCTGCAACTCAACCACTGACACAAATTGATCACGTCACCGTCCGCTATCTGCGGTACCAATCTATTGAAGATTTTCGTTCGTTTCAGAATAAACAGCCTGACTCAAATCATGCAGTTGTTTGTGGTAGTTTTGTTTTGTACTTCTGTTTGAGAATCAAGCACTCAGTTGAGAAGTAGATGAGACGTCTAATAAGCAGCACTGACAACTAGACTGTCCGGGTCACAACAGTAAAGTGATATAATCGACAACAGGACAAAAATCTCAACTACTATGCGTACCCCCTTGCGGATAAGCCTATTTCAAGGCAGTACCGTTGTGAGCTGAAACAAAAACTTAAGAATAGTTTGCTTTAGAACTCTGAGGTTCATTTGTCTGAGCAAACCAAAGAGATGAGGGAGGCATTTTTATCACGCAGGAGACAGGTGCTTTTTCTCAAGATATAACTGAGACTACGTGTGAAAAAGCGGTCCAAGAATTCAAAGGTTGTCGCGGAGACCTGACAGATGGGCTGAGCACTTCAAAGACCAGTTCAACTGGCTTGAGCCAACTCATTCAGCTGTAGAAGACAGAGATTGTATGGTTAGTTATGACACTCCCAACGATCCTTTGTCGGAAGCCAGAGTGGCTTTGGAGCCTGAACTAATGAAACGTAATAAAGTCCTAGATTCGGACCTTATTTCTCTAACCCTTTTTTTAAAGAAAGTAGGAAGAAACCAGTATCCGAATGGGCCACACTGCTCCCTTCCACAGGTGCCTCATGACTAGCGTCTATCAATTGTAATCTTCATTGTCAGATAGACGCCATGACATCATGTGACAATCACAGAGGTTTTGACCTTGTCCCTATCGCATCCAAGCCGTTGATGGGTTTCACTATGGTTTCTTTTGAAACATAAAGAACCGGATAACAGGACAAGCAGGTTCCCGGCCTGTTCGAGAGTATATTGATCATGCCTTCAACTCGCGACAGACAGTGGTGAATAGACACTATGTTTCCAAGCAAAATGTGGCGATATTTCTGAGCTGAAAGAGAGCTTTCTAGTCGGTTGTTCGACATGTTTAATGAACCCCGTCTACATCAGAATGGAATCCCGTTGTAGTGTGTCGGTTGGTTGAATTCATTATATGCTCGCTCTGATTGCAGAGTGCACACATGGGCAGTCAACTCAAACGTACTTCATGTCAAATAACGTCTGATAGTGGTGTCCAGTCTTGTCTCTCCATTTCAATTTTGTGGTAGACGATATACGGGAATAGACACCTGGACGGTTCCGAGGAGCCCGGAATGCAGCTTCTACAAAGTAGTAGGCTGATTGACATTAGGTATGCGGATTACAGTGTTTTGATTAATTCTGTAGAGAAGATGTAGATAATGTTGAATCGGTTAGCTCATATGGTTTGGCTGTATGGAATGTATTTTGCATCCCCAAAGTGTAATGTTTTCATACGACTGAGTTGACATTGATCTCAATTTTGTTGTCGCAAGATAGCTGCTGGAAATTGTGAATCACTCCGCCTGGTTCGGTATTGTTATCTCACCATATTTTGATGTTACTTACGAATTGTCTACGGGGTTAGCAAAAGCATTTGATTTCGCAGTGTTAGGAGGCGCATCTCCTAACGAGACAGGCAGGACGTATCACGCCACATCGATCGGCCGGCCAAGCTCGGGTGATATGGTCGTGGGTGGTGGTATGGTCTCACTCAGCCAATCAGATTGCAGGTGTGCGGTCGAACGCCTGTGCGCTATCTCGCGTTGCTCTTTGATGACCGCCGTAACGTGATTTGCGCTGACACCCTGACTGCCATATCTGACTGTTTCATTTGACTCGCTCTATGCCTGTCGGCCGTCTATGGTAATCGTTTTGCCCTATAAATTTAGAGCTTCTATGACCTAGTCTTGTCTCGCTCGTCCAATAAACGGTGTTGCCGCGCCTCTTCTGATTTCGAGGTTTTGGGTCAAGCAGCTGAGCGCGTAACCAAGGTGACGATCCAATACAAAGACGTTCATTTACCAACTAAACAGAAAGCTTACGGCGTGTATGTGCGTCCAGTTTTCCACTGTGGATCAGGGATCTAGCCTATTAGTGCAGCAGAGGCATCCAGACTATTGGTATGCGAGCATCGTTGTTTCCATCATTAAGACTGTGTCAAATGGATTGAAAACGTGAACAAAGAGACAGCTAATCGGGGTGTAATCTGAAGATGTGCATGTTCCCGACCGATAACCGGGGTAGTCAAGCTGCATATGCTGACAGTATCTGTTAGACCGTACATCGCTTTGTGTGGGTAGTGATGGTAGAAAAAATCTCAAAGTGATCAGGTGATGACCTGGCCAAAGGTAATGAGAACCTTGATTGTCCCACTGAGCAAATTCGATAGATGGCGAGTATCTGATGGAGAAGTTCACGTTCATCCATACCTTTGGTTGAAAACACTCTGACACAACATTACGTCGCAGTCAGTAACGAGCCTGTACGCGTGAAGTCGTTGACTTTCTTCTCTCACGGAGTTCCTTTCTTTTCTTCTTACGCTTTTATCTATTTAGAACCATGCTAGTTCGTGGACCATTGTTAGGACCAACGGTAGCCCGAGCCACAATACTCACGGGCATTGGGCGAAGTTGAAAATATTTACTGTTTCTTTCAAAACTAACGAATCTAGTACAAATAAGTCGAACGTTATACATAATTCAAGTGGAGACCTAAACAAAGAAGACCGAAGTTTCGTTCAACCTGCAGCTAACCTCATGACAGACAATGAACGAAATACACACGTGGCACTTCAATTCGATACAGGTCAGGTGTTGCAATAACTGATACGATTACGTTGGTGGATTATTTGAACACATACTCGGTGAGTCGCATGGGTTTACAATGTTATTCGCACACACTAGTAAACCCGATAGGCACTGATAAGTTGGAAACACCACAGTCAGATAGATATCGAAGGTTGACATTTTTAATCACATAAGAGAAGCGACTTGTTTCTGACAAGTGTCGAAAAGAGTCAGACGTTACACACGACCGCATCCACAATCCATTACTTTTGATCGAAAAGACGCGACAAAAATAAATTGACATAAAGCATGTATATCTGGTAAAATAAAACTTGAAAGGTTAGGGAGTATACAAATAACCATAGACAGATTTGAAAAGCAGAAATCCACTATTCTGTCACAATTCATAAATGATCCAGGAATTTAAAACTACAGTGTGATGCTTTCTGACCAAACAGTCGTTGCCTAGTGTCATGTATCATGCAGTGGAAAGTATACTTCCTTACCCTGTTAACAAGTCTGTCCGCGTCAGATTTATGTCTGTTGTGTACACAGATAATCATTATATTTCTCATCTGTCTGCTTTGCATTTGTTTCGTTCACAGTAACGCTCTGTTAGTCTTTCTCTTCACCCACTATTTCAGTGGCAAGTGTTTCAAGCCTAGTCCTTATAAAACACTGTCTGTACAGAACGATATCTAATAGTCCTATCAGTTAAACATTGCTGAAGAAATGTCCGTTGTTGATTTTGCATGATGTATACCTATCAAGTGAAACAACATACACTAATTGACTACTGAACTAATCCACTTGACATCATGCTATTTTTCTTGTTGTTCGCTTGAGCTTTTAACGGAAGCTTAAGTTAGGGGTGATCTGTTTAAGATGTGCACCACCTGGTAGGTCAGCTAGGATCAGAAGGGAATGCCGAAATGTAATGGACTAGGATAAACAATGGGTTTTGTAGTTATAACAATGACCAAGTTTGAGCAGTTTATGTGACGTACTGTAAGAAAAAAGATATCCACAATGTTTGCTGGAGATTCCACTGCATACTAACAATCATTCCAGTCCAGGTTGTCTAATTTCCGGTAAAAGCTGTTGTATCTGCTTTTCCTTATAAATAGTGTCTGTCTTCAGGTGTTCGATAACCGTTTGATCTTGCACACGCCCTGGGCATTAGCTAAGTCCATAGGAGTAAGTCTATAACTGCATCACTTCTAAGGATGGGGATATCCGCTCTTCTGTTAACTCTTGACCGATCCATTGTGCCGAAAATTACGGTCACCCTAACACCCGGTTAACTAGATGGCAGCCCACAGGTTAATTTGAACACTCTGATTAACTTCTCATCTGAACCAAAAACATTTGTCTAATGTCTGTCGAACTAACCAAATTACAACTGGTATACATTTTCTCAAACATGCAGTCGACTTGCATGGAATAACTGTTAGATTAGGTCTTTGTTTTAACAGCGGATCAAATGGTGAGACGACATAAAAAAAAAAGACTTAGATGTGAAAACCTGGGCGTCAGCTGAATTCAAACCGACAGTAGAAATGGCACGCCCAAACGTGACAAGCGCCGTATGTCACTTGGGATATGAATCCACTCCGAGAGCTCAGAAACTCTATAGTTGTAGTTGTAGTATGACTGACCAAATATTAACCTAAATGGCGAATGCACTCGTTGTTTTTTCCTATCTGCGGAAGCACGATTATTCCATCATTCAACCAAATCTCTCAACACGACAGTGCGATATGGTCAAAGCCCACAGTAGATGAATAATGGACAACACGAGTGACCGTACGACCTATCACACAACAAAATCGAGTCAACAGGCGAGAAATAGAGAGCGAAAATCCACGACAAGTATCATCAACCAAACGCACGGAACCAAGCAGAAGTGTACGCGGCGTCTACATTAAAACCTGATTGCTTTGTAGTCTGGGACTTCGGTTCACAAACGCGAACGGTAGGAAAATATACGTGTTGAACAATAAATATGTTGCTTTATTGAACGACTTTTCACTACACAATGATCGTAGATTGTTAATTCCCCGACATTCACATTCAGAATTTGAAATCGAACAACAATCGATAGCTCTATTCTTTAACTACTATCGGACACCAGCCACTTAGCTTGTACATTTATTCGATTATGGCACCTAGCCGCATTGATGCCGAGCTTATTGAGAGCTGTGACGGGATAGATTAATCTGGGATACGGCTTAATCTAGAAAATGCACGTAAGTTTTAACCTGGTAAACTCTCCAACAGCACAGTAGCTACTGAAATGTTAATATAAGCCGTTTCCAGTTAGTGTTGGTTTTTGAAAATGTGTCTTGTGAATGATTATTTTTGAATGAAACATCCGAATACACTGTGCTTCACCCCTCTATTTCTACACTTAGCCAATCCTTTCAAAAAGGTTGCAGATGAAAGTATCTGTTGGATTTATTTGGAAGAGCTGCTTTTGAAATCATTACCATGTGGTGATGCTTTGTTTTTCGATTACCTCACTAACACGGTGTATCACACTTAGAATAATACTGTATCGCTGTACTTGCTGTCAACATTCTGTAAATTTGTTTATGTCCTCTTTGAGGCTACCGAGTTCAGGCAGGAACTCTCATTTTTACGAGGAGACCATTGTACTGTCTGTTGTTTTCAATGGGATTCTGGATAGAAATAATTTGCCAGTTCCACTCTGTACTGTCCGATTGCTCTCATACCATGATACCTGGTGTTACCGTACGGTTGGAGCCAGCTATACCTCGGGATAGCTTACATTAACAGACGGGATTCTAGTACTGCTTTTCACTGGCAACTCTGATTAATATAGTGGGCGAACTTCTCCCATTTTATCCACAGTGCTCCCAGTACATACATAGAACCTTTGTAAACTTCAATAACGGGATGCGTGAGCTCGATAAACGTACCCACTGCGATACCACAGGATAGGCTTCTACTCGTCGGTCGGGGTACCATTAATCTGTGATACGGACAGCGCTGCATGGCCCAGTTCCATCTGTTCGCATGTGCACATATAACTCAAGCGAGCGAATATTCCTGCAACTACACTTCTTTGTTCAATCCATCCATATTAGTCACAATTAATTCTGTGAAATTGTAATCTTAAATTTGGCCGTTTTGGTCTTACAGAGTTGCAGCGAATTACGAAGAGTGGATGAATGTATGACCTACTCCATTTCTGCTTGCGTAATAGCTGAAGTTGTGTGATGGATCAGCTTCTTATTGTCTCTCGATTTTAAAGGATTCATAGTGAATAACACAAGCTGTGGCTGTGACGCTCAGTGAGATTTGAAAACGACCCGACCGTCATCTACACTTTAATTGTACCGACAATTATAACAGTCAACCTGGTCACAGAGCCCTTCGTTGTTTATGACTAGAATCATCTTAAAGTCGGCGCAGTAAATACACGTTTTAGACACGAGTGACGACACACGTCGACCAAATCGTTCCCGACAGGCTGGCTCATCACAAAACAATTCCGAACAATTAATTATAATTAACGTCGGCTCATTTTTTCCGCACGAGCGTCTGTAGTTGTCCGTGTACACCGCTCAACATCGTACGGTTATATCGGACCGAACAGGATGAGACGATTGTTCTTGCGGTCGCGTGCACGGACTGGCTGATTCCTCTCGGTGCTCAGTCATCTCATGTCCGGGCATGACACCACACAATGTAACGAACACTACGTACGCAAGGAGTACGTGATCGTCAGAACTTCAGAGTTGATATGACAAGCTTCTAAGTTCCTTAAAATATCTCACTTCTAGTTACTTAAATTGAACGGTTTCAAGTTCAACAGGATCTATAAAATCTCCAGAAGGACCACTAACTTAAGGAAACTACTTTCTTCGAGTTATTTCAGCATTCACAAGAACTTAGGACACGGAAAAATCCAACCCCACATACCGACAGGGATTACCGTTTCAGCTTAAGCTTGTTCTATTCTCCCATAGAAATACCACGGTGTTTATCATTACAAGTTTACTTACTGAACTCTATAGTTCGCTCGAGACAAACCAGCAGGCCTGGTCATTCTGCGGGTAACCCGTGTTGACCCATCAGTTTATAAGGACAAGAGCAGTTTCCGCCACTCTGTTTCATTTCGTGTCACAACCCAGCGATGGATTACGGAAATCACTTGAGCTCTATCTTACGAAACTGAGTTTAGGTGCGCTATGTTTACACATCATTTTAATTGCCTAGTCACACTCATCGGTGAAAGTAGTTCAACGGCTTACACTGATGCTCAACCGCCACGTAACCATGAAAACGAGAAGAATCAGGCTTTAGTTTAGAGATAAAAAAAGAAGAACTAGCATATGATTCACAATGACCGTATAAACAAACTCAAACATCCAACACCTAGATGACTGCATCTTGCAAACAAACAAAGTGGCTACAAGACAGGGTAATGCGACATCCGTGAAGTATCTTCTTTGAAACCTTTCACCGCCATACCGTACGTACTTCACTGGTAACTCTATGGAAAAAGGGGAAGTGTTAGTCCCATTGAATGTGATTAGTTGCCGTTTCTCATAACATTTCAAGACATTGGCCCGGTATGTCACAAGGGCTATAACCAGCTGGCTGAACTCTACCTACATTTGTTAACCTAGCGGTGACTATTTTCATTTCACCACACCTGAGGTGACGTCTGGGAGATAGATTGCCAATATAATTGTACTGAATTCTGAGAAGGACACGTAGTGATGACGGACTGAATCTCGGTAATGCAAAACGAGGAACTGTATAATGCCCGTAAAAATGGGATCAGAAATGTACTGGTTCTCGTTTGAAACAAAACGAGCACTAAAGCGCAGTGATGGATGTGATATAGGAAGGCGCATGATAAGGCTAATATATCGGATCCGATAATTGATTCTAAGTGAACGGCGAACGAGTTATGAAACACAACTCATGATTGTGGGCGAAAAAGAAAGACTACTGAACGATCACCTGCTAGCCAACCTCTAAAGCGATAGTAATGATGTGACTGTACTAACACCGTGCTACCTGTTGCTGTTAGGTGCTACCACGTATAAGACCGCTGACCTAGTCGGAAGTTTCAATTTCACAAAGTGGTGGTGTCAAGCTCAATACGTGTATTTACAAGCCATACAAAAGCAGTTTAAGGCGAATCGTAACTTACAGAGTGGTGATAGCTGACTTATACATAGGAAGAGGTTTATCAACAGGGGAGTAGTATTGAAACAGATTTCGGGGCCAGACGGAATGGCGAGAGAATCAGCCATATAGACGGTGAGCAAAGTGTCTGATAAGTCTTCTTGTTGGAAAGGTCGGAGGATTCAAAGGAAGATACTTTAGATTCAACTGTTGGCAAAACCCCTGAACACACATGAAGTTTGATCCTAATTTTTGACTGCTTGTGAATAATACGTGCTGGCGCCCCATTCTCCACTTCCCACCTGACCGTAGGAAAACCCGCTAAGTCACAAATCAATCAATTTTTGTGAGAGCGAATGGCCTGCACCCATAGCATCTTTGTTTCTTATCAGACATGGCTACGTTTCTCAATGTCCAAACGGTTTTCTCCTCTACATGTAGGACTCAACCGCGAGTGTTCCCAATGCACTGGATGAACATGCTCGTTAACAGTTTATCGGAATGAATTCCGCACAGCTTAACTGAGACACTTCTGCTGCCCTAAACGTTACAGCCCATGTGTAAATTGTAACAAGCACGTTCACATACTTGTTGGTACATCCTTGTGTTTACGTGAATGTAAAAGTACAGGCCGGCCGCACCTTTAAGTTTGAGATAAACTGTATTCTGTTCGTCGGTGACACTGCAGTAGAAATTGAGGAAGAATGAGAATTCCGTATGTGCAGTTTCCTTCTTGACAAAACTAAGCAAGATCCCTTTTAATATCTGCCATCGGTACTGTAGAGTGCATACGAAATATAATGAGTGTCTGAACCCTAATCTCAACTGAGGTTATAATGATGTACCAGCGAAGTTCGCATGCTCCTTTGATTCCCTTCCTAGGCATGGGTACCACTGTAAATTGAGCCAGTTCAGAGAGACGTTCTTAGTCATCCACTCTCACTAAACCAACTGCGTTAAAGCTTCGATTAACACCTCATCACCAACATTGAAAAGTGCTCGTATCTTCGATGCCCGTGGTCTCCAATTGTCTGAGAACCGAGATTCAATCGCACACATTATTTCTGATAGACAGTTTTAAGTCTTTAGACGGGGACAGGACATTAAAGACATGTGGTGGTAATGAGAAAGGCTGACTAAACTGGGTCTATATGTGGACCACTCAGCAATCTACCCTTCTTGACTAATCGTGGATAAATGTCCCACCTGCATTAATGATAGTTTCAATGACAAATGAATGCTTTGGGTCAGTCGTACGGATTAATTTGAAAATTTTCCTGATAGTCCCTGAGACAAAGGTTATTTTTATTTCACTAGCTTCCTCAATTTGGTATGCCATACCTGAGAATCTTACGGATATCACTCATCAGTGTGTTGTGTCGACTGCCACAAGGTATGTCTCGTCTGGCGTCTACCAACTCTACAGTTTTTCGACATACAGTGGTTGTTATGTTGGTGATCTATTGCGCTGCATACCACAGTACTTGCTGACTGAATCGCTTTCGAGGTATCGATCCAGTGTATGTTGGCGTTAGGGGGGTTCGGAATGTTAAACTTATCTTCTAAGCTAGGTTGGCCTGTGTGCTTTGTCGCAGACCTAGCAGATTTCCCTGGGGAAGGTTGTCCTATGATGATACTGTCCAGACGACCGACCTGGACGTTCACATCACCAACTAAAACAATTGTAGTATGTCTAGGACGTATCCCTCGAACAATGCTTGCTAAAACAAGACATACGCAGGCAACGATATACAGGCCAATACCAGTTCACCAATACGGGCCGTCAGTGTACTATGCTAGGGCTTAGGCAACTGGTTCGGTGGCAGTTCAGCCATAAAAAACAGCACCACTGGCTACCGTGCCCTGGGTTCACGATTAAAGCACTGCTTATTGCGGCAACTCAAGTAACATGTGTGACGACTGCTAGATCATATGGCTATCCTGAGTAGATCGGTGATTTGAACGGATGGCCGAGGGAGACACTGTTTGTGTGCACACACTTAACAATGGAGAGATGGATACAGCTGAATCACCAGTTTGTGGGAAGCCAGAGTTGTGTTGAATAAGAGCAAAACGTTTAAACCCCAAGCAAACTGTTGTATCTCACAAACAGCTGGTGAACATGAGTTAAGAACATCCGAAGTACTACAGCTCCAGCTACTTGCTTACAATGACTCAAATCAACTTTACCAATTTTGTACTTGTAACCCAGTTAAACTTAACCACGTTCAGGGATGGGGTTACAGTTCACTTGAACTGAGAATCCTATACGATTGAGTACTGCAGGTAGCTTCGGTTGTGAGTAGTATAATGCGCACATTCGGGAACTAAAAGGTAGGTCTCAACGCCAAGGAAAACAATGGACCAGAACCGACTACTGGAATAGCGTGTACGCACCATGGAAGAAGTGTCACTAGAGCGAATGATGACGTACTGCTATCCAATGTGTGTGGTTACACATCAACCGTGCAAGTGAGTACAAGCGGTATGTTGTCCTGTTTTAACACAACCTATACGAAATTTCATGTAATAAACAACTTTGTAGGCCAAGCGTTATTTGTGGTCAAAACAGTACCTCTTTCAATCGGATTGGCAATGAGGTTGTGGCTTGAAGTTGAGTTATTGGTCTGATAGGGAGAAATTAATCTGAACTGAAGGAGAACATGAACGTTATGTTACGTGGATTACGAGTTGTTCCAAATCCACTATTGGGCGCACTATATTGTTATAAGTACTTTATTTCATAAAGTGATGCATTTTAATCGAAGTCAAAACGTCCTAATAACTACTTTAAACACTCACCTGTTTAAGTCACAAAGACTGGGGAAGTCAGAGTGCCCAGTGCACATTCTTATGGAAGGCGAACAATCTCGAATCCTAAGGGTTCTGTCAACCATTTAGCTAAACCGCAGAATGGGCAGTTAATTATATCAAAAACTAAACATGCTGATAGCATAACCAGTAATGGTGACACTGTCGGTCTTATTCACCCGAGTGACATAGTACCCATGTTGATACATCAGTTGTCTTCGTTTAGTACATCAGCCTTTCCAAGTGATTTAAGATCCATTTTTCACCTTGAGTTTCCTTTGATTGTTGGATCACGTAAACCCTGGACATCAAGGGCAAACAGTTCAACGATAACAGGGTTCTACGTCTTGTGCACTGTATTGATTTTAACCACCCACCACTTGTGTCAGTGATTTCCTTCTTGGTTTACCATTACTTTTACATCTTCATATAAATTGAAAATCACCCACAACTGATCGCAGCCGTCGCATTCCCATAGACTTTCCAGTCGGCCCCTTTCGAAAACAAACATTAGACTCGAGTTTCGCTCTCATTAGAACTCGTCAATAGTGCATATCCTTGCCACTGCTGGGACTAGAACTCCGGCCACGCTGTCAGGAGGCAATCGTGTTGACTACTGCGTCAATGACTTCACATTAGGCACAACCGAATTATCATATGTAACTGCTCAACCACTTTCGATTGTGAGTAATGGCCAGGTTGCCTTATTGTCTCGAAAGAAGATACAGTTATTGGCTGTTGATTGCAATCGACGACCCCTCGATTAGAACTTCTCTGAAACCATTAACTTGTTGAGCTGTATTTTGGTTACCGATGAGTAGTAGGGGATTTTGATTTTCATATGGAGTGAACATCACCCACTACTGATCGCAGCTGTCGCATTCCCATAGACTTTCCAGTCGGCTGCTTTTGAAAAGATGCACAAGACTCCTTTAGTGTCAAGGTAGTTTGACATCCATCTTCCTGTTCTGTTTTGTAACAACTCAAAAGCTTTGTCAATCACACTGTTTCGGTTACTAGATAGCTTACAACCTCGGTTTTCCATTCCCAATCGTGCTGGTCCATAAGCGGTGCTGGCACGGTGATTACCTTAGCTCGTCGTACAGAAACGCGTATTTGACCATGTAACATCCACTATGCTTCAGGTATAAGATTAACGTTTAACAGTCATGCTTAGGTTAACAGTGCAATTCAGGAACATGAAACATGGTACGTGTAATGCCTATCCTGGCGAACACGGCTTCGTTATCGTTATGGCTATATGCGAGTAAAACAGTGAACGATGTCAATACCAGCTGCTGGTCACATTCTAGTAGGAAACCAATTTTCCGTCGGCAGTATATGACAAAACAAAGAAAATCAGAAGTCTGATTCGAAAACCTGCCGGATGAAAGAAAACGATGTTCTACGAAATTCAGCCACCCGTGACTGAATAATAGACAAATTGTTCGTTCAAAGAGTGTATAAACAATTGAGATTTACGGTCACTAGGCAGAAAGAAGAGCTGGACCGTCAAACTGGGATCACAACATTCCACCTTGTTCTCAATGCAGTAACATGCTCTAGCCGGCTGAGCTCTCTTGAGTCGGGCTAGTTTCGACAACCTGATCGATCTGGCAGACTGTCCTAAGCGATACGAATATTTAACAGACAGTGCTACTGCTGCAACATCCGTTGTCAGCTGGTTTATCAGTGAATCAGAATCCAAAGATAGTTTACCATCACATGTGATAACTAATCCACCGCTAACTGATAGAGTAAACATTGCGAGTTGTGAGAAGTGAACGAAATAACGCGAGAAGCGCTCCTCGTTTGAATCAAAAAACCCTAAAATTCAATAGTCATCTGACAAATGATTACGTCACGATGTCATCATTTGAATAACTTTTACAATAAGTATGCAATCTGTAGGAATAAAAGAAGGACATAAAAACACCGTGGGTGAAAACGACGGTTGATCAGAACGCTAGCATTCTTCTTTTCTCATGTGACATTGAACGTATACAATAACTGCGTATCGGCCCTGACTGAGCATCTAGGTCTAGGTAAATGCGGCTCTGGAAGCGGCATTGTCGAAGTCGGTGAGAGTGTAAACAATAATAATGAAAGGATACCGGATGGATGAAAACAGTCTCCCAGCGCGCCTTCGGTCTATGAGTCAAATAATGCAGGCTACCCGTGACCGTAAGCACAATCAATATTGGGTTACCAGAAAAGGGTAGCATGCATAAACAAAACCAACAGGTCAGTGTATCTCGACAGTGCACACATGTGAATTGAATATTTGTGAATAAGTAAATAGAAAGGCTGACAATCATCAAAAATCTTACCGGCCCAATCGTTGGCCGTGGGAAAAAGCACAGGTGGATGACAGTGGGACAGCCAGACAAGGACAGCAGATGAGACCGGTATACGACCTGACAGAAGACTATAGCAATTAAGAGGTTGGATGGTAAGCCAGCTGATGGACACTCATATGGAGACATCTCGGGTCTTCAGGTCGAGGCGTAGGAGAACAAAACACACTTTCTAGTTAAGGAAGATCATCGAGGGATCTTTGGTAAACGTTATTCAAGTTGAAAGGGGAATTACACCAGTAGAACAAAATGCGCAGCAACGATTGAGAAGGTCACTAATGAAAACCTCCGACCAGGCATGCGAAACCGTAACACAGTAAAACCGGTCGACCTTCGGTTTAACGTCTAATTACACGGATCTCCATAATGCCTTGCCTAAACCTGTTGACACCCACCTCAAAAGTAAGAGGTCCAATTTCGTCTTCGACGTCATGCATCCAATTCGTACTGTTATATTGTAGCAAGAACCGGTCTCCGAAACACCCACCTCGTGCCTTCATCCACCACCCGGCACTGAAGAACACAAACAGACAAGAGATTTCCTTTATAACTTTCACCTAGCTTTGTGAGGTCTCCTTCCGGTAAACATTTTTCCCATATCTTTTCAGCACATCATGAGTACTTTTCATCGCGACTGTTTTTACTCGACTAACCACGTCCTCTTGGATACACACCGCTGTATCTAAGGGAAATCTCTCAGGAAACCACCAGACCCATGTCCCCAATTTCTAGATTATGTGATCCAGATAACTGTTTTTAATGCTATCGAAGTGTAGGTAAACACTGAGTTCGGAATGAAGACCACTTTTTGTCACCAAGGTCAATGCGCCACAAGCAATTTTAAGTTGTGCAACCTTCAGCGTACCAGTTATCAAATCACTTACAGGTGCCAACTTTTCTGGGCTTTCGTGAGTAGAATAAACCGCAACCCAGTGACAACTCGAGGGAATCAGCATATCAAAAACAATGACTTCCTCATTATCAAGTGTGCTGTGACATGCGCTTGGGCGGAAACTAGCACTGGCTATTGATTTTTAGGGCCTTCTATTAGGGAATCGGTTTCAGTAAAAACGTTGGACCTGTCAATCACCCCGAAACCTAATGAGGTTTAGAAGTACTCGGAGAAGCGAGAGCCGCAGGGTCTTTCTCCGACTCCACGCTTTCATTATAGTAGAGACGAAAGCTGATTGAATACCACCAAATGACTCACAACAAGGATGCCAAACCCGTTCGAGACATTGTTCATACATTGCAAGAAGTTCGTGAAATCAACCCACATATAAATTTCATCAATCTTTTTCGCCATAAACTTTTCACAGGATCAAGTACGCGGACGCCAAGTACTGTAGTTGTCAGCTTCAACCACGTAATGTTGGCGGTTTTCAACAGTGCTGTCTGAGCCTCCTGTGAAAATCATTGTACAGAGTGGCAAGGATTACTTTAACAGCCCATAGCTGTATGTGGGTCGAGATGCTACCAGAACACCCAGACCTACACAGGAGAACACTAAAAGTTTCCAATCAAGGTTATTGGGCAAAAACTCTGTACCACACGGTAGCAGATGGGTGGCAGCGGACAATAGCAAACGCTGTTTTTCATAAATGAGACCAGCCTTACCCCAATCTCCAAGATGGAAAACCAGGAGACTGTAATTCGTTCAGTACCCATCTGCCGGCCTTCCAGACACAAACGACTGTCGGTGTGCTTAGCACACCTCCCAGTATACCATAGTAGATCAACGAAATACTAAAGCCGCCACACTACGTCAAGGTCCGGTCTCTTCGTGGCGGTTATTTACCCAGTGTGATCCGTAATCTCCATTGCGATGGCACTGACAATCTTTAAACAAAGGGCATCGTGAAGCTGAGGGTACTCCTAGGAACCAACCTGTTACTTCATCGGTAGCAATGCAACACACAGGATAACTGTGTTTACTGCAACTGCAATAACATACAACCCAGGGAAACAGTGTACAACAATGTTCGAAAAGGGGAATGTACTAAAAACGGTCATAACGAGCGATTATAAACATAATAAAATATGTTCTCTAATGATGTTTTGGGTACTGCAGATGCACGAGCTGGTTTTTTTGTGATCTGTACACAGTTCGTCCTATTGACTGACACCGAAACGTAGGACGTTTGTTTCAGTATTGTCAGGTCTCATCGTCATTACGCGTGTCAGAGAATCGAACTTACCACCGATGAACAAGTGACAGAATGGTAGATCAACAGGATGGTTGTCTACACACTTATCAATTAGACCACATGGTGGCAGTTGTTGGGTTACAAAAAGCCATCGGAATCACTCTCATTAGCTGATGCAACTTCATGTCTCAATGAAAATCGATCAGACGTTAATGATAGCAGGACAACAACACACGGCTGATCGATTTCAGTCTATGAGGAATGGAAGTGCACCAGTCAATAGAATGATGCGTTGCTACTTGCCTCGTGTGCGTCTAAACAACTGTGCCCTTACGGCGTGTGGGTTTACATGATTCACTGTTCACAGTGCGACCGTAACTCTCTCTGATGCACGCCAGACTATGTTGGGTCGTATGACTGTTGTTGATTGCACGATTGCTCCTTAGCCTGTTCACGTTCGCATGTTATTGATGTTGTGTAGTCGTTTATTCATGTGACAGTACCCATGTTCACCAGCACAACTGCACCTGTTATGACGCACTTCTATTGTCTGACTCTATGCAGTGGTTATAGTCCGGAGACCACAGATTGCCCAGCCAACGAGATCAATTCGCACAGACGGCCACTGCTGCATACGCGTCATGGCCGCCTGTGTGCCCCACACTCGGCCCGAGACACAAGCTGCACTCTGACTGGTCACGCCCTCATTCAATCACGCACTTAGAATAACGCTACCGTCCCTAAATGTCAGAGTATGGTCTGTGTCCCTACCGAGTAACGTGTTCTGTGTACGGATGTTGTTGCCTGTATGGGTTAGATGTTGATTGCGTCCGAATAAGACAACGGCCACTTCTGGTCGGTCCTATCAGTGACTTCCGTAGGGAGGACCTAGTTGGTTGGCGGCATCCGAAACGGATTAGCTTGTCACAGTGACCGAAGCCAAAGGACGCATGCGCTTTGAACCACCACTCCAAGTGGCTTGCGCTGCACCACTTGTGATTCCACTCACACACCACGTAACCGGTGTAAACCCGAAGGAATAAGACCAGTAGGTGTGTGAGTGAGTGGGAGGACCTAACTTACACACACGCATAAACGTATATATTGCAGGTTGTTTGTGAGATTACATAAGCTTGAACGTCGTTTGGTCGCAACCAGAAACCAAATCGCCGGGTGTCGCAGCTGTGTAAATACTAGTTTCTAGATGTCGGATGATTTATAATGAGTTAAAACACACTTAGCAGTCATCTGTGATGCTGCCCGTAACGGTTAAGTAATGGGCTAATAAAGACCAGACATTGTTTACAAAGACATTATCACGATTACTTAATATATTCATCAGTTTGAGTAGATTTTAGCCGTTGCATCTTGTGATACCTTGAAGCTATAAAGTGGATTGGTATTGTCGGAAATACCTACACATTCGGGTTCACCCATAACACGCAAAGTTCCATCTGGACTTGAAACTGCAGTCTCCTGTGGATGTGTGTGTGTTGAGTGACTCATTACTAATGAATAATATGGTAAACGAACTGGCCGCTTTGTCTGGGCGGAGGCTGTTAGCAAATCAGATTGGGTCAGCTAGCACACTTCGACCAACATATGTATGTTGATTTCCATAATAACCGTTTAGTCACATATACAATCTCAGCAGGACGACATAAACCGCATCGACTATTTTAACAGTAAATACCAAAAAAAATTTCAACAAGTCCAAGCCCCAGTCAAACCTCAAACTTCATTGACCTACATGTAGACAAGACTGAGACTTAGATTTCTGCACCCACAAGAGACTTCATAAATGAATGTGAATGATAGTGTGATCACTTCATGACACGACTGACATGTCCACAAACGTCCAAACCAAGGAAGGCAGTGTACTAATTCGTAAACCTCACTTACGACAGAGCTACCAATCCATTCATTTTGCAACGGGAAACATCCCTGTGGCCTCGCCAACGATTGATTTAAGTTTAATGGCGAAAACAGGACATTAGTCGTTGACACTGGTGCTTAACTACAGCGTAATCACTAAAAGAGGTAAAACAAGAAAATAAGGGAATTGAAATGAGGAAAAAACGTCTAAATCCAGACAAACATGACACTTCTACACCCTGCAGATAGACAACGGAGTTGTAAATGGGAGCTGTAAATTGTCTACAACACAATCGCCATTGTTACTAGCCGTATTCATTTTTATTTTTACCTTACAGACAACTCAACTAATCAACAACAACTATCAGGTGGCAAAATCCGACTGACCGGTTTCTCCTTAAACGTCTCCAGCCAAGGATTATATGAGCTACGAAACTCGCATGCTTGGGAACGAATGTTATTTACAATCGATAAAGTGCTGGTAAGTGTTTTCACTTGCCCTCCCTTCTAAAACACCATTTGGGATAGACGGTTCTCCTACTGAATTAAATAAAGTGATGAGAAGACACGAATAAGGTGATGTATCCTGTAAAGTATCGTAAACACTAACAACGTAGGAACATGTAGCTAATTTTATACGGCTCAACAGTGATCCACAATGTGAAGTTACGGATAAGGAAATTAGACAGATGATCTGAACGGGACGCACGAGGACTAATAATAGGAAATTGGCTGAAACAATAACCATAATGCAAAATTACCAGGGCATCCGCAAACCAAAGAATGAGCTTTCGGAGGATCTGGAAAACCCCACAAAAAATAGGTTCTAAAAGCTATCATTCTATATGTGGTTTAGTTAATATGATTTATGATGAGTGAAGTTGCGGGTCGCCCATTATCATCTACAGAAAAAATAAACCTTTCGATGTGTTTCAAGCCACTTTGGAATATGCTTGTCTGTACGGGCGGGTAGTTGTCGAGTAGTTGTGTTCACTACGTAGCTTGTACCACGGCTACATGAACACTTGTGTAAAAGGTGAGTGATTAAAGAAGTAGAGTGCTTATTCGGCGCGCTGAACCACCTCCTCGTGGTGTCGATTGGGCGGTCAGGGTGCAAACCTTGACTAGCTAAGAGTTCAGCAACTCCGGATAGGGCCAGCCACCCTACCTGGTTTCAATCGTACTGGTTACATTCGATCAAGACAATAAAATTACCGCCAGCACCTCCATGCAGGCAACTACCAGTATACAGGATAGGCGAGCGGAGTACACCTGTTCATAATGTGGCCAGATTTGCAAATCGAATGCTGGCTTGTCGGCGGATACTCGTATGTATCGAAGCAGGAATGGTCCAGAGAAGGAAGTAGACACCCAGCCTGCCACAATCTTCGACTGTGCCAACTGTGACCGTAGCACTCCCACCAAAATTGGTTTCAGTCAACAGAGGCATGCACATCCCGTCGAACACAACCATGAGAAGCTCATGTCCATGAAAACCGCCGGATCCAATTGGTCTCAGCAAGAATCGGCTTCTCTTATCAGATGTGCGGATGCACTGGCTCCGTCGTGCCCTACTCGACGCGAACTTCATCCGCTGCTCCTGTCGCGTATTCCAGGTCGTACTTTCGAGAGCATTCGGACTCGTCTGTATGCGCTGAATTGGCAGAGGAATACTGTCCCCGTTGCCGATCCTACCACCGTCTTACAGACTAACACGACATCGGATATTGGGTCCCAAGCCGCTGATCATTCTGAATGATTCACCTGTTTGATACAAACAGCGATTACCCAACTGGAGTCCAATAGCGAGGCTTTCCTTCACAGTGATGAACTACTCGCGATTGCCGCCGGTCTTCAGACAGGCATTTTCACAATGGTACAAGCTAAATCGCTGCTGAAAATGCACGTTTCATTGGCTTTTCCGTACATCTGACGACTTGTCGCTCTCCAGTTTGCATTCCTACATCGCGACGGTTGCCTCGAGCCGACCTCCCTGCTTCATGAGCTGCTTCGGAACTCATGTACCACGTCTTCTAGTCTGTGTGCGGCTTTTATCGACGTGTCCAAAGCGTTTGATTCTATCTCACAAGATTCGATTATCAGATCGGCCCGAGCCTTCGGTGTTCCTCCACCTCTAACGCATTACATTGCTGACTCCTACAGGAATGCCTCCGTCACGCTCAACGGCTCCGTTCTCCGATCCCCGTGTAGTGTTCGCCAGTGTGACTCGCTGTCCCCACTTCCATTCATCATGGCAATGAATGAGGTGTTGGCACTATCTCGACCGGAGCTTGGCTACCAGTTCCACGACACACTGGTTAGCGGTTTCGCCTACGCCGACGATCTGTTCCTTCTAACTGAGAATGCTACACGTCTCTCCGAGAAGCTTGAAGCCGCCACTAGTGCGCTGGAACTATCCGGACTGAAGATCAACACACAGGAGACTAAGCTCATGATCATCCGCGGTGACCATAAACATAACGCAACTGCCATTTCTGATGAGTCTATCCACTTCGGCCCGAACATTATCCATTCACTAAGCGCCTCTGACACGGTGACCTATCTAGGTATCCCGTTCGCCTGGAAGGGTAAAGCATTCACTAATCACCGTCTGCATCTTCGTACGATACTGGATGAAACTACCGAATCGCCCTTGAAGCCACACCAACGTCTTGAACTCCTGAGACATCTGATTCCGAGGATAAATCACTCATTAGTGTTGAGCCGAGTCCACCGTAACACGCTCAAAGCCATGGACTGTACGATTCGCCAATTTGTTCGACAGTGGCTCCGCCTTCCTAAATACACACCAATCAGCTACATTCATACCCTAATTCGTTCGGGCGGTTTGGGCATCCCGAGTTTGTCTACGACTATTCTCATCTCGCGCAAATCCCGAGTGGAGAGGTTTCCTCCCAGTCAATGTCCAGTTCTGTGGAATGTGGTCAGAAATAATTCATTTGGCTCTATCTTGAGGGAGATGAACATCCCAGTACGCGTTCAGTGTGTAGTGGTGACGAACAATGAGGAAGCCCATGTGGCGTGGATGGATAAATCCCACCATTCGCTTGACGGCCGTGGTCTTCAGGAAATGTCACGCTCCAATCGTTGGCTGTTAAACCCAGATCGCATCTTCCCCAGAACCCTTATTTGTGTCATCCAGCTCCGATGTGATCTGTTGCGGACTAAAGTCCGAAATTCACGAGGTGGCCGAAGTGACCACTCAGTTCTCTGCCATGGCAACTGCGGTCAACCGCAAAGCCTTGTTCGTGTTCCACAATCATACCAGATCACCCATGATATGCGTTGTGCCCGACACAACCGTGTGGCCAAAGACCTGGCGAAACGACTGCGCAACTTGGGCTATACAGTCTTCGATGAGTTGCGAGTACCAACAGCGAGCTCGTTCATCAAACCCGATTTGATCGTGGTCTGTGACGGCGGTGCTGTGGTGCTTGACGCCAGTATAGTGAATGATTACCGAAGCCAATTTGCCTGGACAGACAAGAGTGTGAAGTACGAGACCGACTCTCATAATGCCGCCATTCAATCCGTCCCCCATACTTTGAGCTGTGATCATCGCTTTTTGCGGTATTAAACTTCCTTATTCAAGTAACGTTATTCTTCGACTGGGGCTGTCCTCCTACGCAATCACGGATTTATATCTACCGAGTGTTCTAGGTTCCCTAAAAACCTACGACACATTTACGCGGGGAACCTGATGTTAACTGTTGCCACCTCTCTGACAGCTGTTTCACTATGAAGGGCACTGTTTTGTCCTGATGCGTGAGCCTTGACTATGATAGCACTTCCGTGCCCTGAAGAGCTTTTGATTTTGTCTGACTGGCCGTTCATCTATTTTCTTTTCATTATTTTTCGCGTATTTTTTTCAAAAAAAATCTAAACCTCTTTGTTATATACAGCATAAATAACTTTTTCTTTGATGACTGGCCCATTAACACTTGTTATTCTTGTGAGAGGACTTATCAACTGTTCAGTGTTGCCAAATACGCAGCGTCTCACACTTGACAGACAGCTTGTTTTCACATTCACCCTTTATACATATCTGTTGGCTAATTTTGGTGTCACCGTTTGATCTTCTCTCGAACGAAGATGTGTATATTACTCTTCAAAATAAGCGACATAGTAGTCGTGGCGAGTAGTTGGTACAAAATTATGACGTTATGTTCTCGATATTGCATATCCGAGGCATTTCTTGGTTGCCGTTGCCAGGAGTCAGATAGCTAAAATTAGTTACAGGTCCATACGTGGCCAGAATTTAAGAAATGTTTAAAAGAAGTTCTGAGAGTAAGATTATTTTAAATTTAACGAAATCCACGCCTGATCGCAGCCTTCGCATTAAGGATCATCACATGACTTACGCCGTCCGACTACTGTATTCAGTAAAACCACTTATCCATCTAGAACAATTCAACGCATGCTGTGCTAGCATGGAATACTTAGAATAAGAGCTGATTCGCTGACGTCCCCAATACATCACAGCAATATAAATCAATATACGAGTAAAAATGGGAAATACTGCAAATGAACGGAAATCTGCGGTAACCCACCTGTACAGAGAAAAAATCCTGTCTGGATAGAGCCAGGCATGGCCAGCAGTGTCCGCGTGTAATTTGCTTGAATAAACTGTTCGTCTTGTTGCATCGCCAAAAAGAACACGCCAAACCCGCTAATGGTCCCGTCAATAAGCAACTGAGCCACGAACGAGGATATCATGATCACCCAGGCCCAACCCGCATCCCGCTGTACCAAGGAGAGAAAAACAAGAGACATGTTTCACCAGCCTTGTTTACAGATGACCTACAGAGGGCCTGTGAAAAATACTGACCAGAACTTTTGCACACCCAAGTCTGAACACTGAATACGTCAAATCACAAAGTTATTAGTCGTTTAAGGTCAAGTGAACGAAGCCATAAAAATGCCTTGTGAAGCTAAATAGTCCGTCAGTAAAAACGAGGAAAAACACGCGGGTAAATCAGAAAACAATTGCTGTAAAACAATTTGGAGTGGGTTTCACAAGCTGGGCATACACCATCTGCACAAGGGTCAACTTCCCGGATGCACCACTCTATAATGGTCAGCACCCAACTCCAGTTTTTATCCCGTTAAGGTTCAGCAAGCACGCATGTTAATTCCTGAGTTGCTAAAATTCCCACCCTAGTACATCTGCGATGGATATTATGCTTACATCATGCACCACAGTATCGAATGTTTTCTGATTCCAACGTTCCAACCATCTCAGGTGGATTTCCAAATCAGTGTTGTTCTTTTTAATCCATTTATTAAAACAACGTGCCAAACATTACCCCCAAACCGTTTAACTTCATTCGCACTAAATCTAGCAAGATTGTCTTACAATCGATTAATCTGCTAATTGTTTTCCATCTGAAAATGTTCCAATATTCATTTTTCATATCCTAATATCACTTCTTAAGTGACTCGATTTACGATTACGACGATCCAGATGGTTCTCTGGGATATGTCTACTCCACATCCACTATTCGGGGGAATTCCGACGCTGGAAAATCGGAGCGGATTGTAAAGTAGTTTCTAGTTGAGTGTAGTGTGATATTACAACATATGGCATAATGATATCAATAATACGGCTGACAGATACATACATAGTTAAATTTGCATTTCAGGTGGAAACATTATAACTCAAAGCGGTATACTTTAAGTCAGAACACGGTAGCATGTGTGGATCTGAACAAGATAGTTTACTTTAGTCGTCGGAGCTCAAGCACGGACACCAGTTGTTGATGGAAACGGTCATGATCACCATAAGTACACTCTATATCTTGCTGAGTACAGCTCATAATTTCTGTAAAAGGGCTCCTGTACACAGGAACAACGTGGAAATCTGCGACGCCAAGTAGTTTTGCATTATGTGCACCTGACATATCCGTGTAATAAGCGCCTTATGTAAGTAATCAGGGAGTTTTCACACAGATGTTTTTACGAGTAATTTATCACGCATACGAGACCGAAATACTGGTCGAAGTTATGATGCAACAATTTTTCTCCCGCTGTCTCTCTCTCTCTCCAGTGACTGATCTTCTAATGAATCTCACATAATATTTATTTCTATGGCTTCCCTGAATCAGCGATTCGTAGACGGTTGACCCAGAGGATGGTTACCGTTCAAAAACGATATATGATCAGTCTTTTAACTGGACCTTGCTTTGTCCATCCCTAACAGTGACCTAACTTTTCTATCTTCGATAATCCACCATTTTTAGAGAAAAGAAAAGTAGGTAAGAGTTAGATAATTTTTATCTGAGAAAGACTATGTATCCTTACGACAGTGCTAAAGCGAGCCACGAATTTTGAGCCAGTTGAGAAGAGCACAATGTCCGTTCACGATTGTGACAACTTACACTGTGGCAACAAGTGGTAACATAGTTTTCTATTTACCCCCTGAGACGATGAACTGTAATATAACAATTTACCCCAAAGTAAAACCATTAGACCACTCCGTAGTACAGTGTAAACAAAAAATTAATTAACAATGTTACAAGACAATTTACAGTAACTGTTCACGATAGATTTCACCACACTAAGTCTGCTGTATGTTGAAAGAAAGCTCCTGTTGAATAACGGAGGAATGCTACCGAATTCTGTTCCTCCAGTGTGCTAAAAGTGAGTGTTGCCACATTTAGCTCCCGATAACGAGCACGTGGAAGCAGATGCCAAGGTGTGCGAAGGCCACGTATGTCTTGATTCAAACAACAGACAAGTAGTTCATATGTACAATGAACGTAACAGGTATGGAAATTAGTGTGTAACAGGAGGGTGAGCAGATAACAGACTACAATATTCTACGGATAGTTTTCATACCGCACGTCGGAGAGTGACATTATGTGCACCCAGGCGGGATCGTTGCCCATCATGTTGGTACGGAGTTACGTATCATCCGTTTATTCTTTCTGAGTTAATACAGAAGTTCGCATTAACGACCACAACAAAATTGTAAGACCCACAGTCTACCGGAGTAAGCTAGTAAGACTATTTCGTTCATTTCAGTTCAGAATCCCAATGGACCGCTGAGGTATGCTCTTTGTGACAGAAGGATAATGCGCTGGGCATAGATTATTCCACTGACTATATAAGGCATTCCTCAGCTACGCCACAAAGTCGAAGATCCTTTTGTCCATTTATACTAGTCGAACGAGAACGTCCAGAGATGACAGAGTGGATCGATTCTAGATCGATCGGGATTCCCGGCTAGCCAGTTACGAGGTTATGTGAAGAAGCTACAGTATTGTGAAGTGGGACGAAAGGCATACTATACGTCCTGGAACTGGGCAACGGGCTACAAAGTCAGGAATCCAGACAAAATGGCTTGCCTGATGAGTACGACACCTAACCGAATCGGGTATGTGAACGGGCACAACATACCGCTGGAGCTAGTCAGACTAGCTGGTTGTGAGTAGGGTGGCAGTGTAGGTGCATTTCGAATATAATCGCATGGCCCCATTAACCAGCGTTTGGAGCTGCACAGTCTACGATCGATAACACCGGGATGCTCACATTTCTGCAACCACTTCAGCGCTTGAAAGGCAATACTGGACTTAAGAACAAGTATGAACTGGTGTGTACAAATGGACAAAGTAAAAATACGACATTCCCCTAACGGATTGTGCATCACGACAGTTTTTCACCAGCCAATAACAAAAGACTGTATCCATAACCGAAACAGATTTACAAACAGCTAAAGGACTGATTAAAACCTAACAGCTTTCCCATATAATCTGAAGCACGTGATGCTGTTTTTCGGTTTGTCGCGTCATTTGTGACATAGTCATACTGTCAGAACAATTAGCACCGTTTGACACGTCTCGGTTTTGTGGTCTCGTTTCACCTCTTGTCAACACATCTTATTTGATTAGTTTGTCAGCAATGAAGACAACTTGCAAAGTTATCGAGACCGGCGTAGACGACCCGTTCAAAATTGTTGTCCAGACTGAGGTGTTTTGTTCTCTAGAAACCTACCTCGTTCTGAAAAACGATATATCCGTTTAGTCTTAATCGACACAATACATCGTACGGGTTTTGGTTAGGGGACTGCGGACTGTGTGAGTAATAATCGAACTAGACGGGGTGTCGTAAGGGTCATAACGCACGCCTTACAAGTACCGTGTTTGTTGTCTAGGTCTGTGCAAACTCTAAGTGTCAATGCTTTGGATGGCGGTTTAGATTCGATACGTTCAAATTATCGAACGCACGTGGGACTTGTTGACCATGGAGTGGCTAACTCGATCCGTGTGGGCCTATCTGATGGTCGACCAACCTACTACTCCGTCTGACTCTGGTCACATTGAATTATGTGGGATCACACGTTTCTCAGTTCATTTCGTCAAACAGCAGCCTCACACAACTCGATGCGGACGAATTTACCATGCCGGAACCAGTTCGCAATCTTGGACTGTAAGCAACTGAACGACGTGCCGGTAATCTGACAACTGAGCAGCTTACTGAACCGGCTTTATCTATGCTGCACGTGGTGAAAATAGAAAGTAGACCACCAGGGATTTTTGTATAAGGCATGGTGGCAAGAAATCGATTGCCTGTAAATCAGTTCAAAGGCTAATGGAGATGTTTGCTACAACGGGCAATGTTCATGACCCGTGTGTGTGATCGACAGCCCACAACAACGAACGACTGTTCCGTTAGCTATCTTCTGCGACGTTGCGTTATCTCAAACACAAGATCTACAGGGAACATCCACAAACATCGGAGGCACTCAAAGTGACCATAGCTTCGGAATGCAATGCTATCTTTTAGACTACTTCGCAACGTGTGCTGTCGTCGTGTCTAAAAAGAATGCTTTTGTGCGAGCAGAAACACGGACAGCATTTACACCATCTTTTTATGAGTTTATGGTTTATGTACTAGTGCTTTCTTTTCTTTTTATCCTTGCGTGGCGTAAATGTCGAACTGTCAGCAGAGCGGCACATCTCTAGGGGAAAGTTGACAGATATGTTTACTTAACGGATACTACCAGCTCTGTGGTCACGGCTGAGTCAGTTGAGAGTTTTGAAATATGGCTCGATTGGCATATAAATGAGAGATAACCGATACTACATTTTCCCCAACGGTTACACTAGCTAAGTCTTACCGTCTATGAACTGCGAATGTCTGACTGAATGTTTTTTCAGTGTGTTCAAGGTTTCGTTGCTGAAACAGTTGTAGTCACCAGCTTAATTGAATTTGCTTTTTATTTTATTGCAGTCATTTTTTCTTTACACTGATAAACCGTCCAACACGATTTTCCAACAACCAACAGAGACAGGAACGCATAAATAAAATCTTTCTTCCTCCTGTAACAACCTATGAACCTATGAACGGAATCTGATAAGGCATACTAAGGATTACTATCTCACTAACGTAAGGATTAAGTTCGTGTGTGCGTAGAACATTATACAGTGGATATTTTGGTGCGTGACGCACTTAGTCACTATTCAGAGATACGCATTAACCAGACGCAATATCTAAGACAAAGACTACATATTTATTGCACCAAACGTATAAATGACCTCCAAACAACTGTAAACGGTGTCGATAAGCGTAGATTGGTGAGTTCTTTTGAGATGTACTTGGATCATCATCATCAACAGCCATGATTCTGACCGGAAGGTAATGCGGCTCGAGTCGCCGCTCACCTCAAGTGACGTGGAATGTCCTAGAAGTATAAAATGTTACTAAAAGGTTAGAAATTAGTGACTGAAGACTAAGTGGAAGAAGCAGAAATGGTATGAATGCAGGAACGTCATTGACGGCAACACACCGCCATCTCGGATAGCGTTTCTAGCCAACGATTTGAGTGGTCACGAGGACCCCAGTCAGGCAGGCGACGCTTGCCAACTTTACTTAATAGAACAGTCAGGACTGTCACATTTCGGGACCACAATGATGCTTGACCACCACATGGTTTTACCCAACTGTTGGTGATCTCAGTAATATAATGTCCGATACGGTAAACGCTCAGCTAGCATACGGAGTACATGACCCAATCATCGGAAGCTGTGTAACGTAGATACAACAAAACAGTATCGTTCAAATAAAACGCAGTCTTTGAGTGTATGTGGGGCAGCAACTAGTAACAGAAATCTGTTGGCAAAACTAGTCACACTGTGCTCTCCATTCACTGTAGCTACTTCACTCACATATCGCTTGAATTGGATCTCACACCACCACCTTCACTGATTCTCAAACTAAAGCATACTACTCAAGAGTACGCCTCGTTTCGACATCAACAGAACAAGTCTTTACCCACTCCAATAGAATCTGGACGTTTTTAGGCCCGATAAAAATAAGCCCATCTGTCTTCCGATAATTCATACAGAAACAGTTTTATAATGTCTCTTGTACGGTTCTAGTGGAGAGGGCCGGCGTAGGCACTGGTCTTAATTACGAATGCCCGCTGCTCTCAGGACGAATTGAAAAACTCTGTATCCGTCGCCCTTTGACCGAAGTAAAGGTCGCCCTCTTTTGTTACCGCCTATTTATGAAGATGAGCCTCTCAAGAAAGAACCGACAGAGCACTGTGTACCCTAGGGTCACTTGGCGACTTCTCGCACGCAATGGAACACATTCGTACAAAAATTAAAACAGTCTCGTCTACAAAACTTCCAGAAGCCACATCTTGTAGCAGGATGGCATTAAAAATATTCGACTGTCTCCTTCAGAACCCACGATAATTGTTGGTCGATCCCTGAAATACCAATCCATCCGTATGGCACCCCTATCCCAGCGTATTATATACTAGGCTTGCGTTCTTCTGTCGTATGACAGCCCTTTGAACGTACAGCTGGCTCAAGCAGTGTGCTCGTATGGGGGACGGAAGTAATGTGGACTCTGGGTCAACTTGTACCTCTGGTGTGACGATGTTTGCAGCGTTTTCATTGACTCACTCAGAGCAAACGGGCGTCAACTGGTAAACACGCAGTAGTAAACTTATGCACACACTACTCAGTGGTCTTACAATTTGTTTTTGGGTCAAGTTGGTTTCTTGGCTAATTTCCTGTGCCGTGTCACCTCAGGCATATATTCGTAGCATGATCGAGTACGATACAACTGAGTTAAACATAACTCCTTTAATCACAACTGATTAATGAGTGGCGGCACATCCGTAGCTCTACATCCTTAGCAGTTAGTACTCCTGAAGACCTCACAACACAACAGTCCATTCATTCATTCACAGTAGCCGGCTCCCTCGTCCCAAGGAGGAGTGGGTTCGTACTAAGTTTTGCACACATCGAGTATTGAACTCATTACACCAGAAAGCGAATCCACACCATTCTAACACACTGTAATTTGTCTGTCTTTGAATAAAATGAACTGCCTGATCGTTATCCTCCGCACACAGAATCGCCCATCAAGAATTCTTAGAGCGAATCTCGATTGATATGCACAGACGACCAATGCAACATCGCATCACATGCAACATCTAATCACCAATTCCATTCTTATTTTTCTTATACTGATCCGTCAGAAGATGTACAATTATGGAACATCTAGATCGAACTCCCGTGCCATGTATTGTTTTTGCAGTGTGCGTAAGCACACCGAAAAGCCAATTAGTTCGTCAAGAGTATGACCAAAAGTAAGTGGATTTTAATTCGCTGTCTTCGGAAAACACTCGCCCTCTCTGCTAATATTGCACCGACCACTTTTAGGGAAACGTCTGAAACTGTCCTACCATACAAGGCGTGTTACCCACGAGCAAATAGTTACCGTGTCAACACAGCCAAAATTTTAACTGAAACCTATCACGCCACTTGACACAATTAAACCCGTGCCAAAAAGTAGATATGCAACGACCTTGTTGGGTATTGATCGCATAGGCGTCGAAAAGCTCGACTGCATGTGAAATGAGTCATCTCGTGTGTGTAGCCAACCGGCCAACTTGTTGAACGCTGAAGGGAAATTTGGCAGTGTTCGTCTGCATACCTCATCAGTGTATCTTGGATAACGTTTACCTGGGGGGATAGATGCTTGCCCCATGTATACGCCCTCTATGAGGTGTTGGGCGCGTTATGGAAGTTGGCAAAATCAACGAATGACAAAATTCACCGGACTTACTGAAAACGAATTACAAAATGTTTCAGATAGACACCAAGTAGTTCATTATGACTGAAATGAACCACCGGATGTAATACGAAATGTGTAGCTTAGGAAGAACTTAATCAGAAGTGCCTTATTGAACCCAACAACTGGAGATAGGGGACTCAGTTTTCAAAATTCTATTATGTATCCGGACAGAGGTAATTTTCGAACATGAAACAATATTTTTCCAGAAGGTGTAGTCATTATTCGACCCTCAATATGAATCTCTACAAAAATATTTTACAAAGGAATTGACTTCATGCCCCTACAAACAAAATTGACCTGATGGAATGCTTTAGGTAAAATGAAGCGTGTGCAACTAAACAAAATATAAATTTTATCCAAACACAACATTTCATAAGGCCATCTCCGTTATTGATTTTCTTGAGAAAATATAAACGGACTCTGAGTTCCGAAGTGTGCCACATATATCGGACCAAGACCTCTCCATACCTAAGTGCATACATTTCACATCGTTAATTTAGGTTCCGTTTTGATTTTTAAAATAGTACGGAGAAATTCAAATCACATCAACTCAAACAACTTTTACAAGGATAACATTCTGGTGTTTGTCTGATTTTCTGTTACAGACCACTTAGTTCTAACAAATTTTTGATGTGTTGCAACTTTATCTCCTTCTCAAAACAACCGATATAAAGTCCTCTCTGCGAGTGCGCACGGTTGGCAAGCCATTGAAAAACATTTACTCACAACTTTATCACCTCGTTACGAGTGTCCTTTGGCAAGAAATCTCACATTTGTGCGGCATCTTGGTTTACTCCGTATACAGATGGAAGTTTATTTCAACGATTTTTTGTGAATCCCTATTAGAATTGCCCCAGTAGTAACTATGCTCCTTGCCAATAATATAAGTATGCATTATATCCTCGATTATAACGATGGTTCCCGACTAGATATAGGCAGTTTGACAATGCCCAGCTCTCATATAGCCTAGTAAGCCACTTACCACCAAACACTGGAATATGGAGGCTGGAGGCGTGAAAATTAACAATAGACAATCATTTCGCACATATTCGTTCTACTCACAAGTATTATCATGACCTACTGGATACCTCAGCAGTTTATTTGTTTTAGCACTAAATAATGCTTGTTAGATGTGCACTGAGTAATTATCAGTAGCTGACTGACGCACTAAATGATATACACTCGAGCTTGCCATTTGTCCTGCAAAATGTTTCAAGGAAGATTAGCTGAATGGAGCAAAGCGAAAGGACAAATATCCCACTGCACGATCATACGTAACAACCGGTGTCTGTCTACTCATCATCCATGCTCGTAACCAGATAAACTTAAGGGGGTTTAATGCAAAAGTGCAATATCCACAAAGAAACCACTTAGAACAAAAGAACGGTTTATTTATCAGCATGCTTTCAAGAGAAATACCACTTACTCGAGAAATTTTCTGTCGTGTTCGTGAATGTATGGTTTCACACATTTTGCAATTGGTTTGCAAACAGCTGCTAAATATGATCCAAGCATAGATGCTGTGCGCCTCCAATCGCTTCCACTGTAAAAATGTGAATGTGTCTGATCGACTCTCAGTCCTTGACGCTAGCAGTCGATTGGTCTAAGTGATAGGCGAAATCCACAACTCGTTAAGGTCGCGCTACATGACTGGCCAATTCAGGCGATCAATAAGTAGCATGCGTCCAACGGGAAATCAACAGTTGGTGACAGAATTGTCTCACCTAAGTAGACGGTATATTTCCAGATGAGTTTTGGTCCAGTCATCTAACAAGGAACTTGCTATTTATTGTATAAATAAAAACGTTAATTAGCTCGTACGTTAATCGAAAATAGTCAATAATAGGTCACCAATAAGTCTACAGTTGCAAATGAACTTATACACCCTCTGATCAGTCGATCGACTGTTGTCGCGTATTCGTAGCCAACTGCACGCTGAAATGAATGACCGTCTAGTGTTCTTATTAGTACTTCCATAATACCGATAATAAAACCATAATATGCTTGTAGATCTCGAATCATTACTAATCTGTACGCATTTTAGTTTCACAAATGAGCTGTCTTTACCATCAACTGCATGATGCATATTTTAAGTACAGTTTTGTACCCCTAAAACAAAGAAAGAACCTAGCGCGTTGCCTGACTGACAAAGCACACAGAGTTTGTTCAGCTGATACACTAGACGATGGGCTCAAATTCGTAGAGAATGTGCTTTATGATAACGACTGCCCGAAACGATTTATAATCAGAAGCATGCTCACAGCGTCACCTAAACCTGAAGTGCAGGATGTACGAAAGAAAACTATTTATACGTGTGCGTGCAAAGGTAATAATAACACAAAATGACTGACAAGCAAACGCAGCCAGTCAATCGACAGGACCTTTGTCACAGATGAATATCGTATCCAGTTTACCATATCCCCAGTTCTCCGGTTTTGTAGCAAAGATAGACTGACAGTCGAGACTTCATCTGCGTGTATCTACTCATTCAATTTTTTCTGTGGAGCAGATCGTATTGTAGCAAAAAGTCAGTCATTATAGCACGATCTTTATCGTCCAATTCGCAGGCCGTACACGTGCTCGTACAGAATTCCGGTCTACAGTGCAGCGGCGGTTTTCACTTAAAGGTCATGTGCACTTCTGTTTGGTTTTGTGCGTATGGCTGACGCTTTCTGTCATGAGTTTTGTTCGCTACTTCTCGTCCGTTGATCAGACTTCGTTTGGTGTCAGCTCGTCCGGTCGCCGGTATTGTCCGCAATCCACCTGCTCTGGGTTTTGGCCATATCTAACCACGGCGTCGAGATACTCCACCGAGTGTTTGAATAATAGCGCCTCCGATCTGGTCATTCATCACAATACTGGTTGAACGCCCGAGAGCACCATCCACAGTAGTTAGGGTACTGAAAAACACGATCGGTCAACAGTGCTATCCTCCCTCATCTGGTTGGAAGTGAGCATCAGGTGAACACTGATCGAGCCTCTTACGTGATCTATTGCGCGCCAGGTAGCACATCAAACATCGTCTAAGAGAGAGCATCGAACTGCCGAGGCTGTCGGAATCAGTCCGTTTGGTCCGGTACTATGTCATCAAAATCGGTCTGTTTGTATCATGGCCACAAATCTACCGGATCGATGGTTAACCTGCGTGGTCAAACCAACGGACGAATGTAACGTGACAGATCAATTAAGTAAGTGACTGATCAGTGGCCTAGTTTCTCCGATAAATCCGGCGGATATCTAGATCTAACTCCTTAAACTCCTCATATAATTGGACCTACCTGAAGACAAATTATCGAAAACCTATATCCGTCTATATGTCCTTATTCTAAATACGAATGCCATGAGATTTACACGTTAGAGGAATTTGGAAATACTCGTACATACTTAACAGTTAAGAGAAAAGGCAAGTTGGAAAATTGCATTAGTTTCAGTGGGTCAGCAATACAAAGACTGTGATGGACTGATGATGAAAATAACATTAGTACAGAGCAGTTTTGGATTGACGTCAAACTTGTTAGTCAGATGTAACTGGTACTTGTGTTGGTCAGCCAACACAACTGTTTTTACCCGGTTACGAACCATACAATACTCATCATGTGCCTCTTCACTTATCTCCAACTGATATGTGTTCCAAGCTGACCTATTTACTGTCAGAAACTGTCTTGTGTAGCGTTGAAGTGGACCTTTTGCGTGAGTCGTTTAGGTTGCTTGATTGGAGCATACCTGTCGATGGCTTTAATAACAGCGTCTGCAATACATTGTCAGTGATAACCGAGTAAAAAGTAAATGAAGGTATCAAACCAACATACATCACTAAGTTTTTGATGAAGAATATCCAGTCCGCTTTGTAAAAGTTTTCAACCAAAGAAAACATTTCTACTTCATCTGGTACTTCAGATATGGCGGCTTCACGGTGACTGTGACCAAGAAGGGCATTGAGTTGTAGAACCTGAACGATGCGTTTTTCGCTGGTTAGAACACAATCTAGCTTTGAGAATTTTTGAGAGACCATCCACCACCTGAACCCTCTGACCTCTCCCAGTGAGTGAAAATTCATAACAACATCTTAGAACTCAAGTGGAGATGATGCCAGCTTAGCATGAACCCACCTGGTGTCAAGGTTAGTCACAAGATAATTAAAATAACCCATGAGTAGGGTCTGTGAGAATCCTGCGGTCGTTGCTCAGCTAGATAAACGAGTGGTTGTAGGTCACACTGACGGTTGATTGGATGGATGGATGGGTGGTTAAAATGCGTAATGCGTCATACGATTTTAAGTGACCTCCGGCGAAATGGATGAAGCACCGCCGATGTCCTGAGCTGACTGACAATATTATGGGCTATACCACAGCCTTCTGCACATCGACAGTCGTGGTAGTACATTGTCTTACCTGGTATATTAGATTCTTTGCGTTGAACATCTGCCATACGTTAGCTCTTCGTTGTACCGACAATGAATCACCTACCGTTCAGAACTCTTTTATTTTGCTGAAGATGATACAACATCAATATAAAACATCTGATGAAGCTAACAGCAAAAATTAACCGGACTATTTACTACCATTTTCAGCGAGAGTCAGACAACAAGCTCTCTAGGTTTAACAATATTTGTCTCCGCCGATGAGCCCACATCAAGTGGACTGATCGCCTGATCAATACGACCGTTCGGCGGTGCGTATTCCGGAACGCTTGGGATGCGTAATCAGTTAGTCGACCAATCACGTTGTACAGCCTGCAATGGTTAGGTCACGTATTCCGCATTACTGACCGAAACCATCAACGGTTATGTAAAACCACGTGGGGGCCAAGTAACAACGTGGTCACGAGATAGGAATGCCCGACTGTTGCACTGAGTAACGTGGGCAGGTGTCGTCTATCTGGCTGAGCTCCTTCTGATTACTCAAATCGTTGGCTAGAAACGCCCATCCAGATAGAAGTGTGTTGCGCCCACTGGCGTAACTGCACTCATACCATTTCTGGTCATCGTCCGCCTTGTTTCCTTTTATTAATTTTTAACTGCTTTAGTGACGTTTTCTTCCTCTGGAATGCCCCCACGTCACTGATGTGGTGAACCGCAGCCCGAGTCACAGTACCTTCTGATCAGGCTCCAGGCTGTTGCGATGAAAATGATAGAGAAGAAGAAACAAGAATGAGGCTAGCTGTTACACATCGTGAGTCTGTCCCTCGCGGTAGTCCACGGTAACCTGTAACTAAACGAACGACGGTAATTTGTTAGTAGGTATTTGATAAATGAATAGTGATGTGCTGATCTAAACAGTCAGTCCTTATTGGTATGATAGACCAGACCACCTGTTTATTTTCAGTCTTCAACGAAGCCCATTTGATTCTTAGTTTTCGAAGGGTTTGGCTAACACTGTGATTGTTATCGATCGTACGGCTTACTTATAGGCAGTCACTTCACTTTGGCATCGGAACTTAGATCATTTACTTGTGGTCATTCCTAATCTCATATATTATTAATGGCTTGGTTCGTCATCGTTGCTAGATCAGTAGAGGTGAACGGATCATGCTACGGTTTATACGTATAAGCATTAATTCTGCGCTTAGTTCTCTGCTTCCGATTGCAGATAATGTATAAATTAATACAGATATGGACTACTTAAGGAGAAACAGAGCTAACATATTGCAAACTGCCAAGTACGAGTAGATAACGTTGAACTTGACTTGTGTGTCATGGTCATTCGAATTGTGTGGCATCAATAATCAATGATATAAGTGAATCCAATTTATTTGATCTTGGCGCCATATTAACGTCATCATTTCTTCTACATGCTACAGACTTTTAATCAATGTATTTTAACTTTACAGCATGTGACTGAAACAGTCAGATAATTATGTATGTGCGTGTGACAATGATTACTTAGTTCGGAATCGATCTTTAATGCGGAATCAAAATTTTACAGGACTCCCTATCTCGGAAGATGATGTCAAAGTGGTAACTGGTTAGTTAAATATGAATGGTTTGTTGTTTTGTTCCAGGACATTGCAAACTAAGGATGCCGGATTGCAAAAACTGCCCTAAAATCTCATCACTCACACTTAGGCGACTGTTTCTGGAGTCGGCCAGCCAAGTCCGGCACACCAACCGAAACGATCCTGACCACAGTCTCAAAATAAACTGACAAATCCGTCGCCCTGCCAAATTTATGAAACCCACCGTCCAAACATAAAAGAATACTGAGGTTCGACCGTATTGGATCATCCCTTTTATTACGCCCTTAACCATATAACACAAAACCGAGAAAGTGAAAAGATGTAACAACACTGTTTATTGGAAAAACGGTTCAAAATTGGACCACATGGGCTCTAAATATATGGAGCGAAAAGACTGCTATACATGATCGACAAGACGAATAACAAATCGGACGAGACGATCATCGATGGTAGTCAGACGTAGAGCGAATCAGACGAGACGGTCATATATGACTGTCAGACTGTTAAGACGAACCACATTACAGTTCAAATAGTGTGATGTCGTTCGTCCGTAAGGTTGCATTTCGACTGACATATTAGAATGTTACAGATCAGTGCACTCGAATCCGGATCCACTGACTGATATGACGTGATTCAACTTGAGTACTTCATACCAGCAACTTTTCTTAAAAATGAATTACACAAACATCAGGTTACGACCCCCTGTTGACTGATATTCAATTAGCTGATGTCCTACACATGATCTTCTGCAGTTTATCGTCTAATATTAAGAGATATTTTCGAGACAAATAACAACGAGTGCACATTACTTCGCTTTATTTGACTTCACAAGTTGACTGCTTTTTCAACAATGGGGACAGTATAGTAAGTGGTAAATGTTCGATCATTATGAATTTCGCTTATTAATCATACAGTAGTGTGTCCGATAGTAAACGATATAAAGAAATAAGATGTCGGCAATAATAAACTGGACAGGAGGAGAACTCTTTGAACTAATGAAAAGGACGACCTGTGATTTATATCGGGTGACATACAGTAAGAGGTTCATAAGCTTGCATGGTCACGCCGTGCACAGCCATTGCCCTGGATCCTTGATCGTATGTGCATCCCTATCTGTAATGGTTGCAAAAAATGCATTCGGCTGTTTTCTTTATCTGAATTCAGTTTAAATATCAGTTTGAATATCACTTACAATTGACCGTAACTGTCGCATTTCATGGACTTTTTGGTTAGCCACTTTCGAAAGGAAGCATTATACTTGAGATTCCCTCGGCCGGGATTTGAACCCCGGGCTCGATTTAATGGGACAACCGTGTTGACCACTGCGCCACTGACCTCACATTAGGTAGGACCGGACTGTCATATCTGAACACAACTACACTCGCTTGTGTGTAATGCTAAGATTATCTGATCACCTCGGAAGGAAACACAATAACTGTACAGTTGACTACGGTCGACGAACTCATGACTAGGAAATCTCTTATAATTGAAATCACGCAAATCAATGGACTTGTTAATTTATTATTGTGGCTGTCTGTGATCTCCCTTTAGCGTTTTACAGAATGTATGTGAATCGAAGGTGAAATGATGACATTGCGATTAAAAAGCTTTGGTAGATTACGGTCACATGCCTACAGAGTTAGCGAAGATATCATTTGAAGTTTGAAATTCGCGAGTGTAGCTGGATACAGCCCGCTGTCCACTCACCGGTATGTTATCTCATCCAAATCCAGAAGAGGCTGGCTTGACACTGATGTAAATGATACGTAGATTCAGGGAATTTGTAGTCCATGTGAATAATTACAATCGAGCCCGCTATAGGACGTTTTTGAAGGTCAAAGTTCTCTTCGATCGACCCTGTCGCACTCTTCCCCTTGACTCCGTCTAACTAGACGATTGTTATTATTATTCTCAAAACCCGCGCCTAAAAGTACCAATCTCTCCATCCTACCTCAGTCATTGAACATCACTCACCTACCCACAAGCTCATTGTTGTCTGTCAGCCTCATCATCCCTAACCGTGTGAATAGAGCCTTCTTATGGGCCGCCGTGAAATTGTCACCAACTAACCAGCCTGCCGAAGGCCGGCTATGTAAACACACATCAAACCGATCCAATCCCAATTTGTCGATTCGTCCTTATCTGTCGGCCGTCTGCGCTTGTAGTTGCCCTATCTGTGGACTACTGCCGGCCTACTGCAACCAAACATTGTATCTTATCTCATGAATTGAGGTTTGTTTTTGTAATTCATCATATTGTTTATGTCATTAGTAACACGCTTCCAGCGACTTGATTTGGTTCGGATATTTGGCGCCGTTGGTTATACGTCCTTCGCTCGGCATTCGTCGGAAGGACGTACACTCTTTGAATAACAATGTATTTGTAGCTTTCAATCCTGTAATGTGGATTTTTCTATATACACTTCTTCGGGTTCAATCAACTATTAGCGCAGTTGTTTCCGTTTTGGGTTTTCCGTGAAGTTGGAAAAGATTGTGTAAATATCTGTAGGTATGCTGCTGTATCAGGTTAACTTTATCTTTCAACTGCGGACTATGTGCACGCTGCAGTGCAATGTTGCACCCAGTATTTCATTCACTTGGGTTACAATACTAGATCTCAATTTGTCACAGTATGCCTACTTTACTGAGGTCCCGAGCCCACAACAAACCATTTATATCGTTTTGAAAATTGACGCAAACGGTTGTGCGGGTATAGTGAAATGATTATACGTTTGAACACCCTCACGAGGTTCAATACCTTGTGGTCCCATCTGTCTACCAGGGTGAAATAAGCATATGCTGCAAACATTTAAACGCTTCTAGACTAGTTAGAACGATTCATTCACTAGTAATTTGATCGCATCAAGTTTGAGAAGAATAAACGGGTCCGTCTAAGCTAAGTGCACACATGCATACATAAAACAAGGTCGTCCGAGGTACTAACAGGTTTTATCAACTGTAGAATGTTTCGGACTAGCAATATCCGATTAAATTTCTCACTGTATGGATTCGTCAGAAGGATATAGATGGAACGGGTTTGAGTTATACATCAAGTTTTATCATTTTTGAACTACCTTCCCAATTCACTTGACCCACCCGGAATCCATCATTCTTGCAGTGTTACATTCTGACTATGTTACATTCTGACTGGGACTTTTCAAGAAATTTGGGCTGCATAGAAGTTGAATATGTGCCCTCCCGAATAAGTTGACCATTTCTGGTGTAGGTTGTCGACACTGTTGTGGACTTAAACCGTCATAGTTCATCTCAGATTGCCAGCTACCAGTGGCTACGTCTATGGGGGTTTGGAACAGTAATTAAGCCATTGTTTCAGGTTGTCTGTTTTAAAGCCACTACTGCAGTGTGAAGTTATCTGGATTTATCATTGAAGATTTGGCCAAAGTGTGGTCTGAATCAGCGGTCCCTGTGTTTCACGATGGGCCCTTATTCAATCGATTACCGGCTTCCCATGAGAGGTATATTTGTGATGTTGTCATTCCGTGTCTCATCCCAAGTGTCTGCCTGATGGCTTGGACCAAGAAGAAAATAGAGTATTGTTGATTTGGAGATATGTTCAGTAAACCAACAACATTCCATCAACATAAATTTTGCAAAGAAACTGGAATGACCCGTATGCGACTAAACTTTCAACTGCACCATCCACCATTTATCCTATTAATTCTGCTGGCAACAACCACGGAACCCGTCTTGTGTTTCTGATGAAGTTTGCCCGAAAACACGTGTTATTTGTGCTATCGTACTCATTAAAATTAAAAAACCCCACTGACGGCGAACAATCTGATTCCGTGTACAGTTTCAACGAGGACTCGCTTGGACCCAGCTAAGTAACTCATTGAATCTAAACTATTCGGCGAAGATAACCCGCAAACGAATACTTGTCTTCGAAAATAGGTTTCGTCACTGTCGTGGAAGAACCCAATTCCCAGAAAATGCTGTTTTCATTTCCTTTGGAAAGACCCAGCTCAGTACTGTTTGAAGCGACCATCACAGTCGGCAAGGTCGTGTGCTACTTCGCCCTTCGAGGGCGTTCTCATGCTTGTGCCGATTTTTGGCACCCCGCGTACACGCTCATCGTTTAATTGGAATATCACTGTACAACACTCCTGAGGAAGGCCACCCGAGGTGGTTGAAACGTAGAGTATTACAACTTGCTCATTACGTTGTGTTATTCTCAATCCATTTATCAATCACTGTACTATCTTAATCTTTGTCTGGTCCACTTTCTGACCTTGTTTTCTGATTGGCCACAAACACCCTAAATGTGACCGAGTTTGCGACTGTGTTGTCTTCGGATTGAAAGACATAAGAAGAGCTCTTTCCGGAAGCCAGTCTTTTCTGTGTTCATGCGTTGGTCTCGAGTGATCGGGTTGGTCGGGAAGATATGAATTGGTCGTGTATACTCCATAGTCCGTCGTTAACTACCGTTGACCGTCGTTCCGTTATCTGCCACTTCATTAACCATTATTCCGTCGTCTGTTTACGTGCCTTTAGTCCTCAGACCCAGTCACAACAGTCACTAAGTGATTTACCTTCTGTCCTCCAGGCATTTGTTTACATCGACAATGCCTGGATGGAAACCTCAGTACAGCCTAAACAGTAGTTTTATGTACAAGCTTTCGTCAATTATGTGAGCATTAAATTGCAGTTCCTAGTCGTTAACATGACATACTGTCAATGTGACACCACTCAAAACGTTGTTCCCCAAGTAACTATTGCCTGATACATACTTGTGAATTCAGTTTTTACATTAATCTTTCTTAATACATGAGCAGACAACAACAACAACAACAACAACGACAAATGCAGTTGCATAGACAAATGTTTACGTTTGTGTCACTTCCGGTTTACTCCAAAGATCAGATTCGCGTGACTTCATTTCATGTAAGCTCTGGTAACTACCTTCTTAATGGTATTCAGGATACAGTTTTGTACGATCCTCACTGCTTTCTGTCTGTAAATCTGAGTGATATAGAACAGTGTGTATTCATTCTTGTTGGTAGGATAGATCAGCCCACCTCAAATTTTGCTCTTCGGATGCTTTTGTCATTTCCGGTGTCTAACTATAGAGTTGGTTTCCTCTTGTGTGTTGCACTTTGTCTTGTACGGACTGTTGCTCTGCTCTAAACTTCTTTAGCTGGACTATGGAATACTGTGACTCTGCTTCGGAATGCTTTTCCACATCCGTCTTACTTCTTATCTCACCGTTACAAAAAAGTCTATTGACTTCTATTTTGCTTCTTGCAGCTCACAAATTTGTTAGCAAAACTGACCAAATTTGAAGTCAAAGGGAAAATTTTTTTCTAGCACTTATTGTTCAACGGATCAAATATCTACTAGAATTTCATCTTTATCTCTTTTGTCGGAATCTTCTCAGACCTTGAAACCAGTGGTTTTGTTCGTCCGCGTTGTTGTTTTCGTAAACTTAACAGGCGTTTGTTTTGTTTTCATGTAATTGTCTAACAGAAGCGCCTAGTGACATCTGACACACACACACACATACACACAGTTCCAGTACACTGCAAGCAAAGAAACACATTAACCAGGCACCGAAATCCGACCTACAGTAACAACATCCAAAACTGACCAAACTTCAGACGAGACTCGTTTATCGGGTGAGGTCGAAAAACATTTATACATTCCGAGTGCCAAGTGTCATTCTAGTTGATGTTAAACTTTATTTCCAAACAGAACACGATTGGTATATTTAATCGCACAAACGTGTGCCCGACGGTAACAATGTAAGCGTTACAATTATTTGATTAATTAAATTACCAGTGTTGTTATGTTTGGCTGTGTCGGTGATTTATCCCGAGACTATAATGGTTTATCGTTACGGCCCAGACGGTTGTACTTAGGGTAAACAGCGAACGACAATCTTCTTACTTTGGACAAAACGTATAAAAGTAGCGATTGGGGTACACATAAGATCGTGTGACGGCGTGGTCATGATAGATTTACACAATACACAATGAGAAGTGTTCCACATGTTTATACTGTCGGTTACGGAACAGAAGGTTTTATTCTGTTTAGCGCAATGACAGTAATGTTTGTTAATGCATATAACCGAATAGTATCTCCTTCTCCTGTCAAAATGTCATTTTTATTTTTTCGGATTCTTTGAGCCTCCGTCCGGAGAACGATGTCGCCCATTTTGTAAAACACTGCTCAAAATAGCCATATGGACTGTGTTTACAAAGTTTTGGACACAATACATCAATAGCCAATTGGTTTATTTTTTTCGTTTTTATCTTAATAGTAATCTACAAACCAGGTTAGATGAGTCTATCCAACAGAACAATAAAAACAACTTTCTGTTTTATTCGACAACTCCCAACTGAGAGGATGAGTTAACTCAGCACTTGGCGCCATTACAGCCATTTGGCTGGTGAGGAAACAGAATTCATAAAATAGCTTCCTGTCATCGATCATACAAGATGTCACCGTTCCAATGACGGAGGGGAATTTACCAAACTTCAACCGGTTCTTTATCGGTGAATGTAGACAGGTTTATCAATAGTGTGCAGTCAAAGTAAATGAAATTTAGTACACTTTTATTTGAACTAATGGGTCAGCTAAATAAGTTTTCAGACTGATTCATTGCCTTGCTCAATAAAAATCAGGAGTGGGCCACTCATTGAGCCAATTTGTTCACAGACTATCACATAAAACATACAAAGAACAATGAGTTGCTTAACAAAAGGCTCATACGTCAAACGTTTAAAAACCAAGGGTAATAGATCAGTCCATGTGTGGTATCGAAAAAGAGCTTGTGACGAAAAACTGAAGTCGGAAAAACGGAAACATAGAATGTTTGTCAAAACAATGAAACTCTCATTCACATGTTCGTACCCAACTCTTCTGGACGCCAGCCATTTTTTAGATACACTTTGCACTTTGAAATAGATTCAACTGTGAAAAACTTCAATTTCGACTGAACACATGACAATGACAAAAACAACATGCCCGATGGGGGTGAACGCTCTACCAGTTGATCCATAAAATTACGGTAGGACCTCATAGCCTTCAGATTTCAACCCTATCACTCACCCAATACATTGTGTCGTATGGATTCTACTTATTGATTCACAAACTTGACTGACCGAACCGGCTTTCTCATACAATTCATGCTAGAATTCAGCAACGTCAGTACTGGACAATGAAACCGTATCATAGATTTTCGATATCATCGTATTCCGAAGATTCGTGATATCCAACACTGACTATCCACAAGTGTTTCTATGCTAAATAGTCCTTCAAAGAAGACTGAATTTGAAGGCGTTAATTAGTTGTGTACAGTAATTCCATGCTTACCTGAGTATTTCATGAACAGAAAACAGTTAATCCCGTTAATCCTGAACCCTTAACAGGACTCATGCAAACTTCAACCACATGGTTTTGTTTAAATGTACCAACGGATTTCAATGAACCACAGAAGCGTTAGACCGAGGCACCTTCTGACAACTGTGCATCATACATTGAAGAAGTAGAACTATGAACTGAAAAAGTCGTTCATGAAGCGTTGGGAATTATGGAGCTGCAAACTTATGTTTCGGATTACGAATTACGGACGAAGAAATGTACTTCGAATTATCGATTTACGGAAATTCTTTCCATCGTTTACTGGTCCGCCGTTAATTGGAGACCGACATTCCTTTGCAGTCGTTAACCCATCGGCTGGTACGGGCGCACGTGACACTTTCGTAGACAAAAAGATCATGTATCATTTCCGTCAAACCTAAACGACACCTTCGTTTATCAAAACACAGCCTTACATTTTTTTCTGGTAGTGATCTTTCGACTATTTTTCGAAAGCTACGTTTCATTATCCAACAAGAATTCTGTTCAAGAACGGTCTGTTATAAAACTTATACCGCTCCGTAACGCGAAGGTTACGTCGGAAGATAAATAATGTGCTTAAAAGACAAACTAGATTGCACATATAAAAAGGTGGTACAGAGCCCGGGAGTTTGCTACCGAGTTTCAAGTTTATTTGGCATTTTTGTTTGAAATCTGTTGTCCTTTACCGGACTACATCGACACGTTACAACAAAAGGTTATTACTTGATTTCGCTGAGTTGGAACACAGCTTTTGGTTCAAAACAAACAGGCATTCAAACAAGGTATTAGGTTGGGCATTATGGTAAATAGACTTAGACAGAACGAGAATCACGCCGATTGGTAGAAACAGCCATCGTATATTATCAACACGGTGCAACAGATTACTTGGGACTTCGGTGATTGGCAAGCAGTCTGAATGAATACACTGTGGATTGTATTTCCGAGCAGTACGAGATAAAGACCAAACGACCACTAGTTTTACATATGGAAAACATGGGGTGATGTAAGGAATTGAAAGTACTGACAAAATAAATCACCGCAGTTGAGTAGGTTTCCATTCATAGTAGATTACATACTTGTCTAGATTTATTAAAGTATGATCCAAGGTAGCAGCGGATGATGACACCCAACATTTGATGTCAAGATAAACCCATAAATGAAGACGTTACAGCGTCAGATGTTAGAGAACGGAAACACATCGTTGTGTATAGAAAGCTGTAGGCACGAAGGATTGTTCACAAAAAGAACCTCACACATTCTGTACAAAAAATTCACTAGCATAGTCAGACATACCCAGTTTGCAAGTAATCGGGATCTCGGACAATAGTCCAATAAGTTACGCAAAGTTCAGTTTCCGGTTGTCCCGATTCCTCAGATCCGTCTATCGTCTTCCATATGCAAACCAGGTGAAAAATCTATCTCCATCCCATACGAACTGGTACAATATTCTTCAGTATATAAATTCAAACCACATACTACTCACCGGTGTCAGTGACCGTCTATTGTACTCCTTTCTTCCGAAACGTTCGCTTTATCCCTGACATCATGTTGGCCAATTCGCTCAGATTTTTTGCGTGGCTTGAATATCTCTGGATATCTTTTCAGTCGCTTTACCCTGTGAATTGTAGCATCTTTTAAAATGGTTGGCAGATTTCTTGGACTTCGCTTTTGTGAGCGGTATCAAGACCAGCCACAGAGAGTGCGCAAGTCTGAGACAGTTTTGAAATGGTATGAATAAGACGGTACAAGATAGAGCACACAGCGGCCCTGTAAATTTGAAGCAGTCCGTCAAAAATACAATTTTGGTGCTGAATTCAACAACCCAGCTGCTCCCAAGAACAGGCAGCGATTTTTGGCCCCAAACGGGTGTGGACGTTTTGGTTTCATGTTGTTTATGGACGAGATTGGCTAGAAGCAGTAGTTTTTCAATTAGACTCAGCATCAAGGGAGCAGCCGATGGCGGATCAGTTCATCGCTGATCTGCTTTCATAGTTGGACTATTAAATTTCCCCTACGTAACTGATCAACCGGATGAATTTAGTCCAATTGTTTCAAGTCATGACCGCAACAATCATGCAGAACTTGACGAGAAGACCGAAAGTAAAGAAAGTCTGAGTTACATCGGTATGCCTAAGAGCTGTATCAACTGACGTTGAAAGCTCGAACGCCAATTACAGCGCCGTAACTTTACAAATAAAAGTTTGTTATTCTTGTCCTTCTAGAATACAGAGGCTAGCAGCTGTAGCCGTGCTTCATGGAAGTGTAATATAAGTGCGAATTTTGATAAACGAGTTTGTAAATGTGCAGAAATTTCATTGATCAAGCAAGGAGAAAGACGGTGGCGTAAACTGTGTTCGATGTTGCTTTGAAATATTGACAGGTACAGAATGTGGATGGAAAACTTATCTGTGTATGTCGTTCGTATAACTGACCATGTAGTAAACCAGTGTTTCAAATTAACCAAGAATTCAATCAGATTAATACTGAGGTCGATTTCTATGAAATCGTTCAGGCTATGATAACTTGAAACGAAGTAGGTGGAACAATAAATGCAGGTCTTTTTGCCCAGTCGGTCTCGAAAAACCTGGAGATTTCCAATGTTTCATTATACAAAGTTCCCCTAACGCAGTCAGTGACCATCAGAGGTGCACAGCTGTACATGACTGAAGTTGATCCCTGTGGGTTCTGTAGAGTGCTCGAGCATAAAAATTGCTTAACAACAGAGAACTTCAAACTTAACAAGGTGTCATACTATCTTGACAATGAAAGGGGAAGATACTTACATGGTACACAGAAAGAAGACGTGGATGAACTTGTGAATAGTCCTTGTAACCTGTACACTGTTGGGATCAGTAGAAAGATTCGGTCGTTCGCAAAATTCCCGCGTTCCAGTAATGACTTTCAATGAATTATTTCCAGTGTGGTCAGCTGCATCCTTAGATTCCGGTGGTTGATGGTGAAAGTATTGAAAGGAATGGGCACTGTTACATTGTCACTTACAACCTCTGAGGGTCTCAGGTTGCAGTATAGCTTGAGACTGGTTTGAGGTAAATTAGTAAAGCAGAGTTACTCGTTAACTCAACCACTTTTTAGCTGGTGAAAAAATCGGTGGTGCTTGTGAATCACGGAATAAGACAGAGGCGGAAGAAATTAAGAAAATGAGGGACGACTTGGTGCCTAACTCTAAGCGAACTTTCAGAGTATTCTTGGGTAGCACAGGATGCCATAGGCGGTGTTAGTTACACTTCAGCACAATCATGTCACTACTTTATTCCGAAGCGAGTTAAAACAGAAACACTGAATTGATGGGTAAAACTGAGAAAGGCGTTTGGCCCGATTGAAGAGAAAGTGAACGATCAATGATTGATGTGAATGTTGTCGAAGGTTGCTGAACTGTTCAAGATATCCACGAATGATAGCTACCGAGATAGTCCGAAGGTTTTCAAACAAAATCCGATAGTTTTTTAATTTGCGCGCAGAATCTTGATTCCAGAAGTACAGACACATCCGACAATCGAGAAGGAGTGTTTAACAAAAAAAAACCTAGATGTTAATAGATGAGTCAACGCCTAAATAGGGGAACGAACCGTAAATCGCCAGAATGAATTGAAACCATAAACGACAAAGGGGAAAATCAAATACATTTTCATGAATATGACCTCACAATCAAACATTACGGAAAAGGGCAAACCAGCTGGTGAACTGGTTATCACGAACCCAAGAAGAGGATGAATTTCCAAGACTTCTCTTTGGAGTGAATTATTTAATCTGGAACAGGATCCAAGAATATAACTGAAATCACAACCTCGTGAATGAGGATTTCAGTGTGTACTACAGTTAATGATGGAAAAGGAATGTATTTGGAATTTTAAAAAGATAATGATTCAAAAATACTCCGCTCACAGTGTAGGCAGCCTCAGGTAAACAACACTGGGGTCTTGACGAGAAAAATGAACACTGTAGCCACACGGATTCTAAAGCTTATTGTTCTGACCTCAACAGACGCTTGGTGTGAGAAGCTGTCCGTTACATCCGTTAAGTACGTTTGAAATGTAGGAAGATGAACACGAACTATTTTGCACTGCTGCCGTGTAATGATATCCTTGGTAGTAATTAAGTCACATTCTCCTTGATGATAGGTCACGCCTAATGCACATACACACTTCCAACGGTCGCTTCTAGTCCCTGGTCTTCCTGGCGTTGATATTTCTCCAGCAGCTCCCTCACATGCTAGTCAATCTATAACACTCACACGAAGCTGCATGCAATACACACTGGTACACTGAATGGCTATAAAACGTCATGAGATGGTACATGGTGCTTGTTTCAGTACATACCACAAGCGTTGTAAAGTCTCACTACTTGGCATGTCGACAAATCCAGCTATGAAATGAGCTCAACCGAATTTCACAGTATCCACCATACTTCATTCTGGCATGAGAGAATAGAAAACTACAACAGGAGTTATGGAAACTTCCTCGATCGCGGTAAAATATACGGTTAGTCACAACAAAGCATTTTCTTAACTGACAAGTACAGTGAGCGAATCGACAGTGAGGCATATAGTGAAAAGAGGTCATGGGTTGGCAGTTGCTTTTTACAAATCAAAGTCTACGTTTCGAAAGTGAGAAATCTCAAACCGGCTTCGAGGAAATATCAAGCTAATCCTTACAACTTCTTGGAAGCCATAGACTAACTGGCTGGCTGAGGTTGATCGACTAAGTAGGGACTGATCAGTTACCGAAAGCTGCTCACTATGCTTCCGCTCTTTCTGGCACGGTTAAAGCGCCTTTTCATTTTATGCACGGTAGAAGCCTGGCACTACCAGTGAATGGAGGTATTTGATTTAACAATTCGTTTCAAAGGCACTTACGAAGAAAAACGTTGGCAATCTAATATTCGGGGGTTGCTCAGACCCACGAAGGAGAAATAATGCTCAGTAGTATGAACGATTAAGAGCAGACATTTTCACACGGTTATAAGGTAAGATGTGAGAAAAGTTCGAAAGTGAAAAACTGCTACCGAAATGAGAAGGCCCATATGTGATTATTGATCTGGGCTGGATTGTGTATACGGCACACATGAGAAAGGAGGGACAATTAAGGCAGCGCAGCCAGCACAGAAGATGCTATAATCCACAGGATAAAGCGACTGAAAGGATATCCAGAGATATTCAAGCCATGCAAAAATCTGAGCGAATTGGCCAACATGATGTCAGGGATAAAGCGAACGTTTCGGAAGAAAGGAGTACAATAGACGGTCACTGACACCGGTGAGTA
>LUCH01001884.1:0-43194 GCA_013368495.1 Paragonimus heterotremus
GGATACATCCGGCGGCGACTAAATAATCACTTCCCCAAAATGACGTGAAATGGTAATTTAGGGGCAACTAGGAAGCTCAGCGTACAAGTCCATTTTCCTACCTGCAAAGTGCCGCGAAGACAAACCAGGATATGTCAAGGTTGTTCATTGGCATCTGGAACCTGACTGATAGGCTCTGCAACAAAGTCAAGCTGGCAGGTATAATGTCTCTCCATCAATCAGACTACATAGATACTCGGAATCCCGCAAGCAATCAAGGTCGCGACCACCAATTTGTGTTTTCAAAACAGGTCACAATATAACATCTCTATTCTCATATTTAGAATCAAGAGGAATACGTGACTGATACATCGGAGACTTACCAAGTTGCCTACAACTCCGAGCGGATAGTGTGTACCAACGTGCCACGTGTCCATGCTGGCCACGAGGGAAGGATCTCCGCCAGTCGGATCGCCCGTTCATTGGAACTGCCGCTCCTAGCTGGCCTTGTGCAAAATCCTCTCCCCTTGTGTAAGCGCGTCCGCGGGCCATCCGACCCTGCCGTCGATTAACAAGAAGGCCCTGAGTCACACAAATGAACCGTTCATCATCGGGCTCAACATGTCTCGCCTGATCCAACAATTCAGTCAGCGTTTCGGTCTCAGTGAAGTTTTTAGAGGAGCGGAGTAGAAATTCACGCTGATATTGCGACTGTCAGATCCATTCCAAAAATCTCTTTACAGTACGGCTTCCCCTCTGCTCTTGAGTCTCCTCTGCAGACACCAGTCACACTAGTTTCCTGAACTGTTGTGTATAGCTTATCAATCTTTCCGTACTGCCTTGACGTCTTTCATGAATCTCCCTCTGATATTCAAATGCAGGGCGAAGACCTGCGATTCTTCGTCGTAGAAAGTGGACTAGTCTCTCAGGATCCTCTGGGATATCGAAATCAACAATTTTTCAGTGTGCCTCACGGGAACTCAAAGTCAACACGGCGTCCACCTGTCGGTCTGGAGAGAAGTGTCTCACGTATCGGCGCACCTGAGGTTCCCAAATGTTGAAGTCCTCTCCAATAGTGTATTTCTCGGGTGCTGGAAGTCCACGCTTCTGTCGTGCGTGACGTGCATGTTCAGTGTCTGAAATACACACTTTCTCCGTCTCCTGAATAAGTTCCAGCATCGCTTTGGTATTTGATGAACTGAGCATTACTCGGGAATTAAGGTCCCACCATGAGTGCCAAAGTTGTAATATTCCAATGAGTCAGTCACGAGCGACAAAACACACGATGTTCTAGGTTCGTAATCGAAGCACAAATAGGTCCACCTCACACAAAAAGGGAAAAGTCACGAGTCAACGAGGAACGAGTAGTAACACAACACAGATACCGAAGAAGATTCAGTTCACACCGTGTCTTTGTCCATATATATAGGGGACCCCACGATCCGGAAACAGACCACCAACCAGCAGTGGCCTCATACCCACTGACCGCTGACCTCGGGCTCTGATTGGTCATCTTCCTCAACCCCGTGCCTGGACGCGGCCAGCCCGCTTGTTCGAGGACCTGCAAGGAAGCGGATGGGAGTATATGTGATCAGACAAAATGGCGGCATATTGCATGCTTCTGCAATGGTGTGAAAGGCAGGCCAGACCTTCTGGCTAAGTGTACCACTTATACTCGTAAAACGACCTTGAGCAACGTGGAGACACTGGTGGGCAGCGTTCTTCTGAAGAAAAGGTTTCAACGGTAATATTGAGTAGGTGAACAATAGAAACAAACGTGAGCCAAGGGTCTAGTAAGACATACACACGACTTACACCGTGGAAGATAAAGGTGACGCTCGCAACACGGCAGCACGATGCGTTACGATGGGAAAATTTGTATTTACCGGTTCACGTTGGCATTCAGTAAAACGCCGTACATAATCCCTCATGAGAGAAATTGAGTGCGGAGCCAGGGTTAAACTCCTTACCTCCTACCAGTGTTGACCTTGCACACGGCTTTGTAAAATTTGCGTATAATTACGAAACTTTCGCACTTGTTTTAGCCGGTCATCGTTCTTCGTTGCAAGTGCGGATGCACGTGTTTTTGGTGTTCGAATTGTCTTGTGGGTTATGAGGTTAACCTAGAGACTGATATGGATTACTACTTTGCTATGTATCGCAAATTTCAGTGGTGATGGAAGTTTCACGTCATTTTAAACTTCGGCGAGCTTCTTTTGGTTATGGATTTTCTCTTAAAGATGAGGGTGAGTTTACTTGAACACTGTTGAGCTGTTGTCAGTTTGGAAGTGTTAGTGCTTCATAAATTCGTCGAGGTAAATTTATAAGCTCCAACCGTTTCACGGGACCAAAGTGACGGTAATGTCCATTTGGTACATTATTTAAGACAGAGTTACGTGAATCTTTTCATCAGTGGACCACTGGGCTCTCCGTTTGTTGGATATGGCCACTCGGTCGTGGATTCACCCACACACCAGTGTATTGCCGCGGTTAATTGTACACGATACCACTTATAGGTCTATGAACGTGTGTGAACTGTAGCGGTTTATCCTGTACCTTTCATTGAGTCACTCACTGTGTACTGTTATACTCAGTAATAATTCAGTGCTGTAAGTATGTAGTGTTTCCGGAGCCGCAAAGTACTTTCTAACAATCGTAGACATATTTCACATTGTTAGGCTTCATCCTAAGGTTTATTGTAGAATATGCCACGAGATGAGTAATAATTCATCCTCAGTAGTCCTGAGCGTTACATATGATGCCTGAGCGAACGGCTTGAGCTTTCAACGAACCACAATATGGACCACGTAGACCAAACCGCACTGATACTCAGTGCCGAAAAATTTCATCACGGATCCTTTGCGTTAATATCTATGTTTGGGTTTAGCATACAGAATGTCGTAATAGTACCGTTGTTCGAGCTCCGCATTTCAACGCACAAAGAAGCCTTGTGCTCAGTGGGGTTCCAGTGTATGCATTCCAACCATAAACATATCGTACAACAGTTTACACTGGAGTTACCCTGTTGAAGATTGCCTTGCGTTGTGCAGCGACCGTCTTGGATCGGATCGTGCGTTTGGAAAAATAGCTCGGCTAATCTCATCCGAGATTGTACAGACAACAGAATAGTACAGTTGTTGATTTTATTGAAACGTAACAGAACCATTCATCTCATCAAAGGCGGTGAAAACGGATTGATATCAGAATGGGATGTTCTCTTCAAAATAATTTTTGAGCTTAAGACGCACCTCGTTATTAATGCGTATCATCATTTATTCCTGTGAAAACGAACAGAGGTTAGTCTAGCCCCTGTCATGTTCAACCGGATCGCTGGTTTGGTATTTCTGAATCCCGCTGAACGTAGGAAACATCAAATACATGAAGAACTGACAGGATTGCAATCTGGTTGCGATGCACTAGTCACGTTTGTCTGGTGACGGATTTCAGAGCATCGACACTCATAAGTAGCCGAAAGTCACGGTCTTTTCCAGGCCTGAAGGTTGCCATAACTTTATTTGCTTACACCGTTCTCTGAGGTTGCCTCTTTGACAAAGAAGTTCCAGAGAAATATGTGAATATGATAAGATCATTGTGTGCTCAATGTGCAGGCAGGGTGTGCTTTCCTGAGCGATTGTCGCGTATGTTCATGACTTCGAGCGGTGTTCACCAGGAGATCCCGCCCACTTTCCTGTTAATTTTTGTCAGGAACGGTAATCTAGACTGTGTGCTTAAGAAATCCAGTTAGCTTGATGTTAAGTTTCTTACTGACATCGGGTTGAGTATACGAATACCGTCGTCCAGCTTAGCCCCTTTGCTAACGTTACGCGGACTATGTCTCACAAGCTGATTGCTGGGGCTCCTGTGGATGAAATACGCTTCTCGTTTCTAAAATGCAGTGTTGCTTCAGGACTGGCCTCTCCAGTACCATGTTTATTGTAGATAGTCCGCTTGGGAGTGCAGTTAGTTTCATGTGCTTGGGTAACAATTTATCGTCAGCGTTGTCTTGTCTTCCTCTAACTGCGTCATCTGTGACGTTGAAGAACATCCGGTTGACGTTAAAGTAAAAGGTGCACAGTGTTTAAGTACGATCTGTTTTAATCCATGGTTCGGTTTCTTGGCTTTTTGACTTCATATTTATCAACAGGCTAACTGTTTGGCGGTCGTTGTTTCCTCCCACGTGCTTGCGTGAGAAACGCGTCTGTTCGTCAGTGCGTACTGAGCGTACTCGGGCAACATCATCAGTTGACAAAAAACCACAGGTAGACAGTTTATGGTTGGGTCGCGCAATCCACGTGCCATAAGCATAAACCGCACTTATTGGGATCATCATCAACATTGTTATAACACCCACGAGACTGACCAGGGGACACTGTGCCTCGCCGTTCATCTTGACAGTGACCTAAAATGTCCTAGATGAAAACGTTACTAAAAGGGTTGAAAGTTCATGGAAAATTAAATGGAAGAACTTGCTACGGTATGATTATAGATAAGTCACTGACTGCGACAAACAGCCATCTCGGAAAACGTCTCTAAACAGCGATTTGAGTGATCACGATAACCCCAACCAGGCAAGCGACACCTGTCTATTCCGCTCAATGGAACAATCAAGGTCTTCATACTTCGTCACCATGTTGTCGCTTGACCACCACGCAGTTCTACCGAATTGTTGGTGGTCTCAGTATAGAATGCCCGGTACGGCAAACGCCCAGCTGGCATACGAACTACGTGATCCAACCATCACAGGCTGTACAACACGATTAGTTGACCGATTGGTCGCGTGTCCTGAGCGTTCCGGAATACGTGTCGGCGAACAGCCGTACTATTCGCGCGATCAGTCCACATCATGTGGGCTAATTGGCGCAGACAACGATTGTCAAACACAGCAAGTCTGCTTATGTCTCCGTTGTGAGCAGGTCACGTTTGCGAATTATGGACCAAAACAGAAAGTACACAAGCATTATATACCCATTTTTTCGGCGACAACCGAACATTTTTTGGAAGCCACAGATGACACAGGTTGGCAAAGGCAACGCATACCTTTGTTATCCTCACATCAGCAATATTACAAGCTGACAAGATAGCGCTACCGAAACATATGAGACTGTCCACAGTCTCGTGCGGATTACCTGTAATGAAGAAAGTGGGAGTGGAAATGCCCCAGTCTTGAAGCAGCACTTTACACTGTGAAGGTGCGAAACACATTCCACATAAACCAGCTTGATTATTCCAACTGCTCAGCATAGTCTGCATGTTTTCGGCAGAGAGCTAAGTAGGACAATGTCATCCGTATACTTCGTATCGGTCAGTCTAGCACCAGGAAGAAGCTCACTGGACTCTTCAGGCGCACTTTCCAGGACGACTTGCGACACAGTCGTTTGCGATCTAAACAAGCAGGAGATCTCAGAAATGCCTTTGGAGCTGTTACGGATCGGACAAAAATGTTCTTCATGGTTTTTAACATGTTGAGAAGTAATATCTGTGTGAAATTCGGGCATTACGTATTCCTTTATCATTAGATCTGATGAGTAGCTAATGCTAGTGAGCTGGAGGCCACTTTTGCTTTGGGAAATGCTAACAGGCTCCTGAAGCTCATGCGTGCTACCGTCTCTGAGCATCCATCTCTCAGTGGAACTATCAGAGTCGGGTAGCACACCCATCTTTAGTTGATCCTAAAGGTTTAGACGGCTGGGTAGCACACCCTAAGTACGGATTCCGTTGGTCTGCTGTGTTGCTGCCGCGAGCTTGCAGCTTAGTGTCCTGGTGAGTAGACTCAAAACCGTCCACTGTAGCTGAGTTCCGCACTTGCATTCCGATCTGCAACCGTAATACAGCTGCTGATCCAAATGACCTTGCGCCTGTACTCTTCAGCGGACAATGAGACAGAGTCCTCAACTCACCTGTTTTATCTGATAATCCTTCCTTGCTGTGTTCATTGTATCGTAGTTCTCCTGTTCAAAGAAGGACCAGGGGCACTCGCGGAAGCCACAAAGAGGTAAACGTGACCCTAGTCATAACTAAGGATCTGACATCTGTTATACTCCGTTCACTGCAACTCCAGAGGTAGACATTAGGGATAACAAGTAGGATTTCATCCTAGACTAGGATACACTAATCACGTTTTCACTAGCCAAACTCTGGAACAGCTTTGTACGTACCGCCGGCCGACAGTTGCTGTTTTTCTCGATTCATTAGGTAGGTGTGCACCTTTTGAATCATTAACGTTTAGGATAGGAGTGGTTGAGTCTACGGACATACTGTCATCGCCTTATTCTCATAATCTGATCCAGGTTAGGATCCACATTAGATTGTCCAACTGTTTCAGCGGTAATAACGGTGTACGTCAAAGCTATCCACTTTTGCCATTGTTTTCACCTTTGCCATAGACAACGTAATGGATTGCTGTCTACGGCACTCACAAAAGGTTAGCATGGGCCTTCTGGATGATTGAAGATTGACTGAGCTTGACTGTGCCCACCACAAGCTGTTACGTTTGGGCCATTTTCAAACGACGCAGGTACTATGCCACATTCCGCCAGATAGTTTGGTAATGTACCTTACAACCTCAAAATGCAGTGCTGTGAGAATGCTGTAAACACGTTGGTTTACTCTCGAATAATGAGGTTATGAAGATTGCTGACCGGTTTGTACACTTAGAGGTTGCCTGGTCCATCTATTCGCACCTCCGTGACTATGGCGATTCTTGTCAAGCCGCGACATCTTCGGCGACAGGCATCTCTATGAGCACAAGGGTAGCGCATATAAAGCGACTGTGAGGGCTGTGCTACTTTACATCTCCGAAGCTGGGCTGTTCAAAGCTGAAGACGTGAAGTGCCCTCAAGTATTTGACCATGGATATCTGCATTCTGTCACGTGTATTAGGTAGCGCCAACAAATGGCGATGGTGTTAGAAAGCGGTTTCATGTACTAACTGTCAGTTGAGTTCATTCAGTCAATCTTTGGATATGCACAAACTTAGATTGTTAGGCCGTTTACTAAGGAGAGGAGCTAGTTATCTTCTACGTCGGGCATTTTATACCAGTGGCACGGCCGACTGCTTTATGTTATGATGTGGACAGATAATGGCGGGCGATTGTTGCAGCTGCGCACTGAGCCTAAGCTATTTCCAGCCAGTACTAGTTTTAGGCATCGTGCACGTTAATGCTATACTTGGCACCCGTCTTCTCCGAATCAGGCCTGATCTCAGATAGGCCACATAGCCGTTAGTTATAGGTGGTGGGGTTCCATTCGAGATTGTCGTTTTTATTGGAGTATGTACTTGGATTCAGACGATGCGTTGGTACGTTGTCGTTCTGTTCTTACTTTTTCTGGGCAACGACCCTACCGACAGCAACGATTAGCTGTTGAGAAATTGGCTTTACCATCGGTAATGCATAAGTACCAAACTAGCTTGGCCTTAATGGTACTCACTCTGAAGATCCCAATAACTACTGGACTCAAATCTCACAGGCCATTCAGAAAGCAGGTACTGTAGCATGCAGCACAAGGATACATGGGTGGAACAAACATTGGATTTCCGATAAATCCCTGGAGTTGTTAGAAGCCGAACAAAAGGTTCCTTCTGGTAGTTTACATAACAAATCTGGAAGAGATATCTGTAGGAAACTGAAACGTAGTCTATAGGCTGATCGTGAGGCTTGATTAGTGGAAAAATTTAGGGAAATGAAGACCAATTTTGCCTCAGGGAGCACCGGCGAACTCTTTAAGCTGATCTGTGATACTAGTTTCAGGCGATCGTCTGTCAGGGAAGTAGATAGCACACTAATCTACAATAAGTCCAGGAGGTTAGAGCGTTAGACGGAACACTTTGAGGATCAATTTAGCTGGCCTGCTTCCATTGTGTTGCCGCCACAAAGTTGTGATGTAGCACCCTGGTCGGTAGATTTGGAACTACCCACTGAGACTCACATTCGCAATTGCATCTGGGCTCTCAATCGTAGTGGGGTTGCTGGTTCAGAAGATATGGTGCCGACACTTTTCAAAGAAGGTGGGGAGGCGTTAGTAGTGGTTTTGACTCAATTGTTTAACCTTGTGTGGACAACGGAGACCATCCCTCTGTGTTGGGGTCACTCGATAATAGTTCCCATATGCAAGAAAGGAGTCCGGGTCTCTTGCGAAAGTCATAGGAATATTATTTTGACTCAAGCCATTTCAAGGGTTCTGACATCCACTATATTTCGTCGATCCACTGCATTTCGGGAGGTAAACATTAGGGAAGAACAGGCAGGGTTTTGCCCTGGGCAGGGTTGTATAGATCACATTTTTACCCTTTGTCAAATTTTGGAGCAGCGTCATTTGTACCGCCGACCGACAATTGTCGTATTTCTCGACTATTAAGGTACGTTCGATTTGGTGAATCGATCTACACTTTTTTAGAGTCGTTTAAACGCAAGGATGTACCGACTAAGTATGTGAACATACTGTCGACGCTTTATTACCATACTTCAGCTTAGGTTAGAGTTTACGGCGAACTATCCGACAGTTTCAGCACCATGAGTGGCGTACCTCAAGACTGTCCCCTTTCGCCGTTTTTGTTCAATTTCGTCATAGACGAAATAATGGGGACTGTCCGCAGCACTCAACTGATGCCGGTATGGACCTCCTGCCTGATGGAAGACTGATCTTGATTACACTGACGACAAGGTGTTACTGTTTGACAACTTTCAGGCGGCACAAGCAACGCTGAACGCAATTTCGCGTTCTGATAAGTACTTCGGAATGTGCTTCGCAGCCTCGAAATGCAAAGTGCTTCTGCAGGATTGCTGTGATTACGTAGACTTAATGATAGATAATGAAGCGTTGGAGGTTGTTGACCGGTTTGTATACCTGGGAAGCTGCATCAGCGGTGGCGGCGGCGGAGGTGTAGGGAATGAAATAAAGGTGCGTATTTCCAAGGCTAGGGCGGTATTCGCCAATCTGGAGCACCCATGGCGACAGAGAGGTATCTCTCTGAAACTTAAGGGTCGTGTGTACCAGACGACAGTGGGGGTTGTATTACTTTACGGCAATGAAACCTTGCCGCTCAGGGTAGAAGACGTGAACCGTGTCCAGGTTATCGACCACCGATGTCTGTGTTCAATCGCTCGTATCGGGTAACACCAGCGAGTAAACAACGAGGTGGTTAGGAAGCGGGTGTTTGGCATTGATCGTCAAACGAATTCTTTTGTTTAGTCAGTACACTTGCACAGACTTAGATGGTTAGATCATGTACTAAGGATGCCAGCTAGTCGTTTGCAACACTGAGCACTGTTTGCTGACGCTGTAGCCGACTGACGCAAGGTGCGAAGTGGACAGATGATGACTTGGCGTAAACAAATGAAATCGTTCACGAAGAGGTTGGCCACTGTAGATCGGGTTCTTCCCCCGGGCAGGAGCCCTCGCGACTCACAGAGTCGGTGGCTTGAGACGTTAGGTGAGTTGGCGGCTAATCGAGGTCGGTGGTGTGAATATTATCGTTGTTTGTCCGAGTTGTCTGTGAAGTGAGTGCATTTAATGACGTGGAGCAGTGAAAGCCGTAAGGAAGCTGTCTTGCTGATGACGCCTTACTTTCACTTACAGCTCGGTTGTTTGTTTGCAAGGTGTAGGCACGTTGATGTTAAATGTTTGAATATAGACGTGGCTATTCTTAGTAGCTAGGTCATTTCCCATCCCCTCCTTTTTTCTTCCCTCCTTATGTAGTTTTTTCCACCTCGTGGTTGTGTGGCAGTTAAGCATCAGTATGAACCACTAATGTATTGCTGTCTATTGTGACGATTATGGCGATATTATCATTACTTTTATTGTTATTTTTATTCTCTAACCCCTTCAATAACTTTTCCCCATAGATAATTCACGTCACTATTGAGTTGAGCGACGGTCGGAGCCACGACTCGTTTTTTCGTGCTCGTGGCCGTTATGATGTTAATTTATTGCCATCCCACACATGGGTTAGTTTTTGCTGGTTTTCCGTTTGTGTGGCGGTGTTTTTGTGACTGATTTTAGGTCTACCTCTACTTGTGGTAATTTTTAGTCTTCCGTTTGTAGAGGATGTGCACTCCCCACGGCAAGTGCTGTAAGCTCTGTATTTTGAGACGTGAATTAGATCATCAAACACCCTGGGCTATACTGATATAAGCCGTAAGTTGGTCGTGCGGGTATCTCACTCTTCTCGGATACACTGGCTGGTTCCTCTACTTTGCTTTGACACTGCTCATGGTTTTCTGTATGCCACATGTTAAGTTGAAGTGATTGTTTGGGCGCGGCATGCAAGTACTCGCCTCCGGTCAACAGTGGCGAAGCGGACGATCATTACAGGTTTCAGAGCTCGATTATCTAAGGTTGGTCAGGTTGACAGTATTCGGTTGTCGAATGATAGCCATCTTTTGCTAGTTTAACTGCTGAAAACTGAAATTTCTGGTTCCTTACAGCGTGAGGTTAGATAGGGGTTATGTTCGTTCATTGAAAATATTTTATATAATTGGAAGCGTTGGTTTGAAAAAACTTCCAAATCCGCAGTGAAGCGTTACCAGTAAGCGTAGTTACCGGCTTTTTAATTTGTGAATTCTCAGTCTATCTCCAGCCTATTCAAGTTAATCGGAATTCTTTCCTGTATGTATGTATGTATGTATGTATGTATGTATGTATGTGTGTGTGCATATCACGGTCGTTTGACAACCAATTCACTCCTCTTTTCAAAAACTTGGGTGTCTGCGGTCTTCTACCCATTCTTATCTTCAGCTTTATTGGTGTATTGTATAATGAATGGTTTGCCTGTTGTTTTCGGAATCCAATCTGAATTTTGTTCTTCACTGTTATCCTCCCTGAAATACAGTAACGCGCATTTGTTTGCTGAAATGCTTCTCGTATTAAATTGTGCATATCTTTCTTCTCAGAATAGATCTTGTCATTGCAGTCTCTCTGTGTTTATTTTCCGAGAGACATGGATTTCCTTTGCATGCTAGCCGCTTAGTTGACTAACCAGCTTCGGCCGGCTGGACACAAAAGCCTCACTCACACACCTACTGGTCTTATTCCTTCGGGTTTGCACCAGATAGTTGGTGTGTGAATTGAACCGCAAGTGATGCAGCGCAAGCCATTTGGGGTGATGATTTGAGGCGCAGGCGTCCATTGACTGCGGTCACTGTGACAGGTTAATCCGTTTCGAATGCCACAAACCGCGTGCATATTTTACTTTATTCTTCACCGTCGCTGGTCGTCAAGTTTTGTTCCGTAGTTGTTTGCGTCCCGTTTGCCTTTTTTTTATGATGAATTGTTGTGTGGCGACTAAACGTGTGCATTATTCATGACTAAAAACCAAACCTTTATGAAATCCCGTATCTTTCGTCCTATGCTTGTAGGGAAACCTTTTGGTCCCACCGCTATGGTGGTCAAGGTTGAACCTGGTGGAGCGGCTGATCGAGCTGGTATCCGCGTTGGTTATCAAATTGAAGCCCTTGGTGGTCGTCCGGTGGAATCAATGACATACTTACAAGCCTCCAATGTTATTCGGGCATCGAGGTTTGCTAATTACTGCCATGTGCCTTTCGGTTATCATTTATTTTGGGGATTATAGTACAGAACTACAATTTCTGTGTTTATTTGCTCTGTGATGCATCTGTTTGTGTGTAGTTTAAGGTGAGACTGTTGGACAACTGTTGAACCATTTGTGCTTAAATCTGTGGACCGGTAACTCATGAGTTCGTCCGAAATCACGGGCTGGCTGGTGGATCAATCTGTCTCACTTCGCTCGTTGCAAATGGACAATTAATTGGCACCACTGGCTTATTTAGTGAAAATTCTATCGCGTATCTGGTTCTGACTGGTTATTCCGAGCGTGCTGTCGTAAATTTGGAAAATCTGATAAGGTATATTGTGCTGCAGCATGTGCGTTGTGTAATAGCCAACAGCGCTATTTGATTTCGAACCTTCCGTAGGTAGTCTTCAGAATAGTGACCAGTAATGCCAAAAATGTTTGCTTAATCGATAATGCTTGTTTTGTTATTTGTAACATACCGGCCGTTTTTCTCTATTTTGTCCTTTGTCGTAAAGCGACCATCTAGAACTCTCTGTGATCATGGCTAGTGACATAAAGGAGGCTAGTTCCGTGCCTCCAACTTCGCTTTTCGAAGATTTTAAAAAGGACTACACTTCTCACTCTACTCTGAATGCCACTGTACAAACCTGCGCAACCAAAAATTCCAAATCTAACAGTGGTTCTGTTCGTTTCGCTACTGAACCGCATTCTGTCACCGCAACTCGGTTGAGTGGTGCTTTGCCGTTCTCCACGATCTCCGAAAACCTTCCGACTAAGCAGGACCTAAGTTGTCTTTCAGTGAGTGCAAACGAATTGGGTTGTTTCGAGTGTTGCACATATTTTGATTCATTCCGTTTTATTCTTGTGCTGTGGTCTGCCCCACAATTACAAGGATGTCGTTTTGTGGCAAAACTTTTGGCAGTATCACTTGGGTCGACCTCCAGTTTTGCATGGGAGAATGGAAAGTGACATTGTTAAGTGCGAACAAGTCTGATTACAAAGTGGTTTGCCATGATATCATGTAATAAGAATGGTCACGTTTGTAAGGCTATCTGTTGCGAAAAACACTGTCTCTGCTTCGGACTCAAGAATTCATTTCGATTTAAATGTTGAGTTATGTTCAAATTGTACTGACAATCATCAGCGACTAATAGAGTATCACCGCCACTATGAATAATGCTGACGACTCTAGTTGTTCCAAAAATCGACAAATTGTAGTTATTTTTCGTCTTTTGGAAATGTTTAAAGAAATACAGTTACCGGCATGATGTGTAGTAAGCCCGATACCTGTGGTAAGTAGCCGCGTAAAAACAGAAGTACAGTGATCTAGGAAATGTTCATTCCAAGCAAGATGTATTTGATGTTTTGCAGAAACAAAAGAATACTCAGTCATGCGTTTAAACGGTTTCCATCCCATTGCTATCATTCCTGACATATGGTGTCTAAAAACAGCCACATAAATGCGGTTCAGGGGACGAAACATTGACTACTGGATATGTACTGCTACCTGACCTATACTGCTATCTTGATGTGGTGTTTAGGTTTGTGCGCTGTTTTGATCCGGCGCCTTATGCTGACTAGGGCTTCGGTTCTTCTAAGTGCAACCTTATCGGATAGGCCAAACGGGAACAGTTAGACGAAAAGGAGATGCACTCATACCATCGTATGTTGCACTACTGACCGCATAGGAGTGCTTAGGTAGTGAGGCACGATCATATGGACATACAGCAGAACTATTTTTATAGTTGTGGCATTGTTGTCTTCCGTATCGGAAAGAATAGGGATTAAAAAAGGTATCTTCAAACAAAGAGCACTCCGATCGCCCAGTGGTTGGCAGTGACCGTCGGCGTGCTACCCAGTACGATCGAAAAACATTCGTTATCTCCCAAAAGCCTGATGTAGCTTCGATTACATTCATTGTGCACAGCACTGCTCAGAGTCGGACCATGTTGTGTGTTTCTGTTTTGTTTTGTCACTTGCTTGGAGATTGTGCGTTCGTAAATGCAAGCTAATTAACTAGTATTCGAGCGAGAAGATTGTCAAGAAGTCTAGTCGGGAGGCATTGGTGAACAAATTACCCAGTTCAGGTCAGGTGAGAGGACCTGACGAACACTGGAAACAAGTCCCCACGGCTATGAAAGTATGCTCTGAAGGTCTCTGTTACGAGGGAAGTGTGCGGTTGCGACAGAACTGGATTCCCGTCACATCGACAAACCTCATGAACAAGCGTCGCTCGATCCCACCTGATTCTGAATATGATAACGATTGTCAAGCACCTAAATGCAAGCTGACTAAAAGCTTGCGCAAATACGATGAGCACTGCTTGGTCGAATAATCGAAGGTGATGAAAAAAAGCTATTTTATCTAGCAATAGCAAAAAACTTTTTTTTCCTTCATTCGTGATTGTACTGGTCGTCGAGTTGATGTAAGTGAGACCATATACGAAAAAGATGGTCCAGTTATCACCAGTCAATCACGCCGACGTGACAGGTGGGCTGAACATTTTGAAGAACAGTTCGGTTGGCCTCAATCAGATCATGTGGACGACGGGACCTGAATGGTCATGTATTGCGTTCCAGACGGTCCTCCGTCGGAAGCAGAGGTGGTCTTGGAGCTAAAATTATTGAAGCGTAGTAAAGCTCATGGTCCAGACCTCCTCTCTCCTTCTCTTTTCAAGGATGGTGGGAATAGGTTGGTATCAAAACTGACCTAATTTTTCCAGACGATCTAGGAGAGTGAAGAGGTACCTCGTGATTGATGCCTATCAACAGTAATCCCCGTTTCCAAAAAGGGGCCCGAAGTCTATGTGACGACCACAGAGGCATCAGCTTGGTGTCAGTTGTGTCCAACTTACTCAACGATCTCATTTTATGTCGGCTCAATAAGCCCAGAGAAAGTCAGATACACGGAGAACAGGCAGGATTCAGATCTGGTCGAGAGTGCGTTGATCACGTTTTTACAGACACTGCAACAGATCTTGGAACATCAGCACTCTTATGGACAGCCGACGGTGGTGTTCGTTTTAGACCTAAACGTTGCTTTCGTAGCGTCCTTTAGAATTGCCTTCGTCGCAAAGGAAGTACCATGGAAATACGTAAATCTGTGAAGCTGAATGTTCATAGACAACTGTCTTGGACGTTTATCACATCTAGTGGTGTTCATCAGGGTGTCTGATCTCCCTCTTCCTACTCAGTTTTGCCATGGTCAACGTTCTGGAAAGTGCGCCTGAAGAGTCCAGTGAGCTTCTTCCTGGTGCTAGACTGACCGATACGAAGTATACGGATGACATTGTCCTACTTAGCTCTCTGCCGAAAACATGCAGACCATGCTGAGCAGTTGGAATAATCAAGCTGGTTTATGTGGAATGTGTTTCGGACCTTCACAGTGTAAAGTACTGCTTCAAGACTGGGGCATTTCCACTCCCACTTTCTTCATTACAGGTAATCCGCACGAGACTGTGGACAGTCTCATATGTTTCGGTAGCGCTATCTTGTCAGCTTGTAATATTGCTGATGTGAGGATAACAAAGGTATGCGTTGCCTTTGCCAACCTGTGTCATCTGTGGCTTCCAAAAAATGTTCGGTTGTCGCCGAAAAAATGGGTATATAATGTTTGTGTACTTTCTGTTTTGGTCCATAATTCGCAAACGTGACCTGCTCACAACGGAGACATAAGCAGACTTGCTGTGTTTGACAATCGTTGTCTGCGCCAATTAGCCCACATGATGTGGACTGATCGCGCGAATAGTACGGCTGTTCGCCGACACGTATTCCGGAACGCTCAGGACACGCGACCAATCGGTCAACTAATCGTGTTGCACAGCCTGTGATGGTTGGATCACGTAGTTCGTATGCCAGCTGGGCGTTTGCCGTACCGGGCATTCTATACTGAGACCACCAACAATTCGGTAGAACTGCGTGGTGGTCAAGCGACAACATGGTGACGAAGTATGAAGACCTTGATTGTTCCATTGAGCGGAATAGACAGGTGTCGCTTGCCTGGTTTGAGTTTTCGTGATCACTCAAATCGCTGTTTAGAGACGTTTTCCGAGATGGCTGTTTGTCGCAGTCAGTGACTTATCTATAATCATACCGTAGCAAGTTCTTCCATTTAATTTTCTATGAACTTTCAACCCTTTTAGTAACGTTTTCATCTGGGATATTTTAGGTCACTGTCAAGATGAACGGCGAGGCACAGTGTTCCCTGGTCAGTCTCATGGCTGTTGTGATGATGACTGTGACAAGTTTAACAGTAGTTATTACTAGCCTGATTGTTATCATGGTATACGATATCACAGACTTACACGAACTCAGCAGAATTTGGGGAACGATTTAGTTTAGCCCAAGAAGCCGGAAGCAAAAATATCATACATATTTCGCAAGAATTCATACGGTGTCGTTAACTGATCTTGAAATTTACGTACTTAAGTCAACAAGTAAGTTACGTAAACGATGAAAGCACCCGGACCTTGCTAGAGACAATTCGTAACGTTGACGAACGCATCACGCTTAAAATAATATAGTTTCAAATTGTTGTGTTCCGCATTTGAAAACAACAAGGCCTATTTATCTTAAAAGGAAGCTGTGTTCACTTCATCAAAAAGCCAGGAACGGTTTTCAATAACAAACAGATATTACCGGTTATAGTATTACGATAGGTTATTCACATTGTGGAGTAGGCCTGTATCTGACTATTCGAGGAAATCTCATTTACTTTTTAGATCTGTATTCTTGCCGTACCTTTTCTAGTGTAGTAGGGTTTGCGCCACAGTAAGTGATTCCAGAGCACAGTAGTCAAAGGAGCACGAAAGCTAACAGTCTGAGAGTGGTGCATTTCTACTGTACGCTATTTCTGACAACCTACCTGACGACAAATGCTCGCCATCCTTTGGGTCTTAGCTGGGGAACCAATGACGTTTTAGGGCACCAAACTTCCACGATGATGTCTTCCTCTCAGTTCCATGTCGCACACTATATCCAGTTGCTAATTTCCGCATAACCAAGGTATTTCGGTAGATCGGTTTCTCCCAACCGTAGTTACTTATACCCATATATAATATCGTATTTTCCACTTTGTTCTCAGTGTTTTGCTCCCTTTTACTTTGTAATGTTTCCTCTCTATACAATGATTAACTTCGGGGCAATAATCATTTAAACCTTATTGACGTCGGATTCATTCTATGACCCTCAATGACGTATTACCTTTAGTGTCTTTGTAATCTTCTGGGTGCTTGGATGTCGAGCCTTTTCCGTCATTTTTTTTGAAGACTGTCCTCGAGACGTTATTGCGCCCATTTTCACTCATAAATGGTTGTGCTCCTCGCACTTATACTTATCCGTTTGAACAGTGATCTAGGTTGTTAAACTATGATTGACCCTTGTGAGTGCGCCATACTTTTGTAGGCGCTCTATAAAATTTGTTGCAGTAACTGCGGAACATATCTTTGTAATAATTTAAAATACATTTATTTGTGTGGCTGCCCTATTGCTAGTGGATACACTAAACAGGAAAGCTTCCGGTAATCTTGTTCTGGCACTTTAGGCGGTGACCCGACATGATTTTGCGCAGTGGACGGCAGTGTGTACACTTGTGGCGTGATCTTTGCTTTTGTATCTCAAAGGCTAAATCATGAGTCCACTTTGATTATTGTTGGCTCCACTACCTAAGCTTGACAGTCACCGTCCCACATTCGGCTCAGTAAGCTATGCCACAACAAACCTCGTGCTGGGTATAGATTGTAAACAAATTCACCGTGATTTGGTGAGATGGGTAATACGGTTGAATGGTTCCCGAGTCCAGATTCGTTCCGCAGTTGACCGTGCGCTCGTGATTCACGTTGTTGAGCCATGTTTGCACAAACAGTTTGTGATTGCAAGCTACTACGATGTGTGTGTTAAACATACTTGTAATATTACATTCAAGTCATGTTTACATTCGTCGCTTGCTAGGTGCGGTGGACTGCGCGTTTATTTTCATTTGTTTCATCTGTTCCATTTTACTGTATCAATTTTGAGTCACCTATTCTGGTACATCGGTTCCAGCTGTTCACCGTCTTGCAATCAGGAATATGATTGTTTAACGAATTTTTCTGTGATGATAGTAACGCGTACCGTGTATTGGAAATTGATGGCCCTCCTTTATCCAAATACTTTTATTCCGTGTTTTACGCATGTTTGCCCGGAACTTATCGCAACACGCCCTGTTTGTGGTTTGTCGTAAAGGCTTGAAAAAAGTTGAATTTAAGTCTGGCGTCACGACTAGGGTCCAAATGATTCTGAACGTTGTTGACTAAAGACGCTAGAGGGCGTAATCGCAAACTGTAGTCGGTGGAGGGAGCGTTGTTCTGCTTGCTGTCTTGGTCGCCTTTAGCTATTATTAATGTTTTCCTAAGAAATAAAAATAATCTTAAAATAGATTCAAAATCGCGCGCAGTCTGGAGCGAAGAAAGTTTTTTTCTTTTATCGTTGCATTCTTTGCTCTGTTTTTCCAGTTCCCGTTTATTTTCTTACCCACCAGGTTTATTTCACGGTCTTTATTTGACACTCAATCTGACCTCAACTACGTTTAATTATAATGATTTTAGTTATTGAAAAGATAAAACCAAAAAAATGCATGAAAAGCCAACTTTCAGAACAATTGTTTCCGCAAATTTTCCTCTGGCCTTCATTTACATCAAACGTGCGCGATTCCCGTACGAAATTATGGTATCTTTCTGTAGCTTACCTTTACGATCAGGCTATTCACTGTCTAATGGAGGAATATGGTTTGTGTTTTTATAAGAGAGACAGATTATAGGGATATAACTAAGTATGTTGGATGCTACCCGCTTGTGTCTGGTCTCTTGGTGTGAACATGAATAGTCGTGAAAAGGCCAGTGACGCGCAATTACATTGCTTATCAGTTTATGTTGTACAACCCGTGACACTGGTTGCTTTGTTTCTCCCTTGTATATTTTTATTTTCTCAGTCTGATTCCTTATCCACAACTTTTTATTGTACTTACCAATGCATTTGCTTATACAGTCTTCTGACAGTTTATTTTGTGCATATCAAAACATCATTTCTAGTTGATTTCGGAATTTTTTTCACTTTCTGTAATTTAGGCTTTTTCACGCGACTCTACAATTTCTAGTAAGCCGCCACCACAGCAGAACACTTCACAACTTTCTGAAAGCGTCCTTCACGTTATTCCTGTTCCAAAACCGAGATTATCAAGACAAAAGCCCGTTCAATCTCCACCAGCTTCACCCACTTCTTCCTCTTCTCAGTCACCTTTCGTATCGCCCAGCTCACAGCAGTTATCCTCTTCTAACAGCATAAATAGTACGACCAACCGCTTCATCATAAGTAAGTTTGTCTTAGTTTTTGAAATTATATTAATTCACTGTCATCGTTCGGGTTGCGTACGATTTTTATACTTTTCCGCACGTACTTCGTTGGAGTCATAATGACAAGGATGATAAAATTAGGGTCGTGGCTTCGACTCTCGATTATCTCGAATTCTATTGTCCGAATTCACGCAACCTAATAGCATTCAGCCTGGATGTGACTAGGGATATCATACTACGACGCATTCCTTGTGGTATCAGCTTACTTCATCCTGATTCACTTTGTGACGGAATCCATCAGGTCAGAAACTAGTTTTTAGTTTATCATTCGCAATCATGCCCGCTTTCTTGTGATAGTTTGGATGCAGTTTGTGCTGAGTAATTGCCCAAATCGAGTGTGTGCCACTGAAAGTTTTCAGAATTTGAACGTTGGTAATGTTGTGTATTCGTGCTGTAAACATCTGCCGGAAGCAAATGCTGATTCAAAACAATTTCCATGTTTATTGGAAAATTTTTTGTTGATACAGCTCCCATTCATTGGCTCGTTTTTACACCACTTCTCATGATCACCTGGCTAATTTGTTGTAGCGTGTTTCTAAGCTGTTGATTAACCGAGGAGGTGTTTCTGTTAACATTTTTTGTTAACCGGAGCAGTACTCCAAGCTGATTGGTTTTACGTCCTTAGCAATTCCGCACGTGTTTTGCGGTGTTCGGATCCGGCGAAATCGTCGGTTAAGGAAGTTTCCTTGACTGTTAAAGCATTAACTGTTCATGCTGGAGACGTGGTCGTACTTTCGTTTTATTTTGTTTGACAACCATTTGGAAAGTTAACCAATTTTTTCTATCATTATTGCCTGGCGGTATGTTAAACGAGAATGTACCGTTGGTCCACACCTGAAACAATAGGAGTTACCGTTCCCAACAGTCGTCTCTCTTGTCTGTTCAACATAATCACTTGGCAACACTTCAAGGAGAACGCTCCTAATCATATGATCTTTGATAGCGTTCAATCCACTTCAGATTTTTTTGTCCGCCTTTATTTTTGATTTCGTCCAATGTTTCAACAATCCGCCATTTCATATTCTTCCAGCAAAGCATGGCCACCTGTCTCTTGTGTTTGTGATTTTTCAAATACGGATTCTGTCACCGATGGGAGATATCTGTAGGTGAATGACTCATCTCTCGTTTTGGGCGGCATCCAGTCTAGTTTCTGACATGTTAAGCTTGCAAAATCAGCAATGGAAACTTGGGTGCACGTGCAACCCAATCGTGAGGTCATTATCAGGGCGAAACAACATACTTGAAGTGATGGGTGTTTTGGTTTTGTATGAATTTCGGGCGTGATAATGACAATGAGCAATTGAAATCAGTTATCTTGCACATTCCAGCTTCTCTATTTTGACAATATGTGCACATTTGCGAATATATTATCCGATTTCTTGATAATGCAGATGCCCCTGTTACGTTTACGTTTTGAAGGAGTTGGCAGTTGGATAAATGGCCTCATGCTAGGAGGATAAGTAGTTCACTTTGTTCTCGTATTCGACTTTCTAATTTGCAATAGTAAGAAGGGTTATTCAATGCTCATAACGATACTGGCACGTTAGATACTCTGTCTTTTCCTGCCCTGCCTCCTCATTTGATTGTAAGCATGTGTCTAGGTGAGCTCACTAGGTCTACACTGTCATCCCTCAGTACGTTTATCGACACGATCCGTTTCTAGGTTGGCTTGTCCACATTTGGGAATCGATAGTTGAATTGTGACGCCTTTCTTATGTGTGAACGGATTGAACCATTCAATCTCCATATCGGACGTCGGACTTGCGTCCCATAATCTATTAAACAGTACGAGTCATTCTTCATGAACAGCTATTGCTCGTGTTATGCAGTCGTTCGGCAGGCATTCAGTGACATATGATTGACTATCATTTACTGCGGTCAATGCGGCTGTACCGTAGCCTTTGTTTCTCTACATGGAAGGGCCATACTTGGTTGTCTGGATTCTTACTTCAGTTGCTAAAGTTCTGTTGGTTCGTGTTGAAGGTTGGTGTTCAACCGAAACGCAAGTTGTTTATTGTTGAGTGTCTGTGGCTTTGTTTTATCATTTAGTATGCTATTTCGTTTACCGTTTTGTAATTTACTCAGTTTTCTTTTTGCCACAGTCCAACCTGCACTCTCAACTATCCCAGCTGCGTTGTCATCGGAAAGTCCAAGCAAATTTGACTCCGCTCAAGCTGCAACACAGCATTCAGACGTGATTCATCCAGGTGCGCCCTTGTCACCTACTTTTCCCACACCTAAGCAGAACGATGACTATCCAAGCAATGCGGATGATCCGGTTCAGCATTATTTTATCGGTGCACGTCAAAAACCACCTATTCGCCGGATGACCGTCAGCCGTCCTAACTTAGAAGATGAAGATGAAACACAGCGCGTCTGCTTTGTTCGCAAACGTGCTTACGCGTCTGCCCGTCATGCCGGACGGTTTGATGAAATCCATGGTTTACCCCTCTGTCCTTCGCCCACAGCTGGTTCACCAAAGTCCATCGACGGGACTGGTGAAACCTCTACGTCATCTTGCCAGTTGCTGCCAGCTGCACCCCAAAGCAATGTTCATGTAGTTGAACCTCAAATTACTCATTTGCCACGACGGCGCAGCACTAAGTCCTCGAGGCCTCTCCAGATGGCCATACCCGCATCACGTGACCCTGTCGTGTCTAGTCCGGACTGTCGGTGGAAACATGGTCAAGTGACTGAAAACCTATCAGTTGGGCCCCGTTGTTCTTCTGATAATGGTACGGTCACACATTGTGAGGGGACTTTCCTATTTCTCTGTTAATTTCTGATCCCATATACTTCTGCGTACACCGTCTCCGTTTTTAGGAATTCGAAGCAGTTTCGATGATTCCAACGCCTCTTGAAATTTATACAATTTAGTGTGTAGTTCTCTTGCCTCGTTTCAATACTTAGTTTTGGTTATCTTATTTGATGCTGCTTAACTTTTGTAGGTTCCTTAGCTGCAGTTCATTTGCCTTCTTCACATCTTACATCTTCAGTTTATATTTGTGTTCTTTCTGATAGCTCCAGTTGTATGTACGTTTATTCAGTTTCATTCATTTCTGAAAGATAACGCTCGCACAAGTTCTTTTGATGAGCAGTAAAACTATCGAAAGCTGTCTAGTATGCAATTTATCGGATGCCGTCTTTAGGATCCTCTTGTTTTTATACTTTTCTTCAATCCATGGCTGAAATCATTGTTTTCTCTTTTGAAGGTGACAGCTACTGACCTCGTAGTACCGGGTGTTATTATTTTCTCGTCCAGCCTATACTTGATTGTGTGCAAGATACAGAAAGCTAGAAGAGCTAGTAAAACTTCGTAGCGCATTGCTTTTGGTGTTACTTTTTTATTTATTTAACTCTACTTACTGTTGTGCAAAACTGTATATGTATGGCACCTTAGCGTCAGGGTGAACCACTAGTGTATTGTTATCTGACGCTGCTGTTGCTGCCACTGATGGTGATGATGATGGTGACAGTATTGCACACGATAGAACCAATCTTCATTTGCCAGACTGATCAGAGACATCTCGGTCGTAATGATCCTAATCAATACGATGGAGTTTTGTGGGCTTGGCTAGAGACACTGGAACGTCTACGGTTCTCCTTTGTACTATAGTGGCATCGCTCACTGCGTAAAACTGGAAATCCAACTCACCCTCTTGCCCATGAAATATAAACATTTTTTGGCTGTTTAACAAAAGTTTGATCGTGAGATTCGACGTCGTATTTCATAAGTGCATATGCTAGCCATCTGTTCGTCGGACAGCATCACAACCTAACAAATGTTTATCAAGCCTATGTGTAGCCAATCAGATTGTTAAACTAAAGAACATTGTAGTTTTCTTTATCATCGGTTTCATTGATATGACTTAAGCGATTTGTACCAGTGACTAACTTATCATAGTATCCACAAAAGCCTGACAGATATTTGTCCGATCAATAACCTTGCACATTGAACTACATTTTCTTTTTCAGATGTTAGAAACAGCGACACGGCCGGAACGAACGCTGTTGAGCGAAGACCACTGCATCCGAGTTTTGATGTGGAAGATCTTTCGGTGTCAAATCGGGCAATCCTTCCTCGATTACGTATAACCAAACAGGGAGACCTGTGGACTTCGTTTCATAGCGACCCAAACGATTGTTCGCAGGATTTGTGGACTAAAGCTGGCGAAGCTTATAGGTCGATTGAAATTGCGGATCAACAGATCGCTCGAAAACTGGCCCTTCAGCAGACTCGTCAATTGAGTGTTGAATCCGATAGCTTACGTGAGACGTCTGAGGCGATTTCTAATTTGGAAATGGGACCAAATAAAGAAAACAGATTGACACGATCTAATAGAAACCTGCATGATCATGGAACGTGGTCGAGGTCAGTTCATTGTCGTTATTCATTTAGGATGATTCTCAAAAATTGGTGCTTATTTTTCTATCCGTGAAATTGTGCTCCTCATGCTTAGTTGTTTTCAAGCTTGTAGTGAGAATTATACTCCGTTGGTATTATTATCACCGGTAATATCTGTTCGTTATTGAAAACCGTTCCTGGCTTTTTGATGAAGTGAACACAGCTTCCTTTTAAGATAAATAGGCCTTGTTGTTTTCAAATGCGGAACACAACAATTTGAAACTATATTATTTTAAGCGTGATGCGTTCGTCAACGTTACGAATTGTCTCTAGCAAGGTCCGGGTGCTTTCATCGTTTACGTAACTTACTTGTTGACTTAAGTACGTAAATTTCAAGATCAGTTAACGACACCGTATGAATTCTTGCGAAATATGTATGATATTTTTGCTTCCGGCTTCTTGGGCTAAACTAAATCGTTCCCCAAATTCTGCTGAGTTCGTGTAAGTCTGTGATATCGTATACCATGATAACAATCAGGCTAGTAATAACTACTGTTAAACTTGTCACAGTCATCATCACAACAGCCATGAGACTGACCAGGGAACACTGTGCCTCGCCGTTCATCTTGACAGTGACCTAAAATATCCCAGATGAAAACGTTACTAAAAGGGTTGAAAGTTCATAGAAAATTAAATGGAAGAACTTGCTACGGTATGATTATAGATAAGTCACTGACTGCGACAAACAGCCATCTCGGAAAACGTCTCTAAACAGCGATTTGAGTGATCACGAAAACTCAAACCAGGCAAGCGACACCTGTCTATTCCGCTCAATGGAACAATCAAGGTCTTCATACTTCGTCACCATGTTGTCGCTTGACCACCACGCAGTTCTACCGAATTGTTGGTGGTCTCAGTATAGAATGCCCGGTACGGCAAACGCCCAGCTGGCATACGAACTACGTGATCCAACCATCACAGGCTGTGCAACACGATTAGTTGACCGATTGGTCGCGTGTCCTGAGCGTTCCGGAATACGTGTCGGCGAACAGCCGTACTATTCGCGCGATCAGTCCACATCATGTGGGCTAATTGGCGCAGACAACGATTGTCAAACACAGCAAGTCTGCTTATGTCTCCGTTGTGAGCAGGTCACGTTTGCGAATTATGGACCAAAACAGAAAGTACACAAGCATTATATACCCATTTTTTCGGCGACAACCGAACATTTTTTGGAAGCCACAGATGACACAGGTTGGCAAAGGCAACGCATACCTTTGTTATCCTCACATCAGCAATATTACAAGCTGACAAGATAGCGCTACCGAAACATATGAGACTGTCCACAGTCTCGTGCGGATTACCTGTAATGAAGAAAGTGGGAGTGGAAATGCCCCAGTCTTGAAGCAGCACTTTACACTGTGAAGGTGCGAAACACATTCCACATAAACCAGCTTGATTATTCCAACTGCTCAGCATGGTCTGCATGTTTTCGGCAGAGAGCTAAGTAGGACAATGTCATCCGTATACTTCGTATCGGTCAGTCTAGCACCAGGAAGAAGCTCACTGGACTCTTCAGGCGCACTTTCCAGAACGTTGACCATGGCAAAACTGAGTAGGAAGAAGGAGATCAGACACCCTGATGAACACCACTAGATGTGATAAACGTCCAAGACAGTTGTCTATGAACATTCAGCTTCACAGATTTACGTATTTCCATGGTACTTCCTTTGCGACGAAGGCAATTCTAAAGGACGCTACGAAAGCAACGTTTAGGTCTAAAACGAACACCACCGTCGGCTGTCCATAAGAGTGCTGATGTTCCAAGATCTGTTGCAGTGTCTGTAAAAACGTGATCAACGCACTTTCGACCAGATCTGAATCCTGCCTGTTCTCCGTGTATCTGTCTTCCTCTGTCATGTCCTTTGTTGACGTCGACGCTGTATCTCGTTGTCAACTTGGCGTGTGAATCACAGTAATTTCCAGAGCAAGAGAATGTTTGCTCGATTTGCTGTTGGTCAAAAATCACTTAAGCTTTGTCATACTCAACATATTACTTGCAGTTTGGCAACAGAGCTCGGAAAAGCTCTGTGTTCGTTATGTTTGCCGCCGTTCCACTGTCGATACTGACAGTTGTTGAAATCGCAGTGACTTTTCCACTCGGTAAATATTTAAGTTTTCATCGGTTGATTAGTGAATCACACAAACGGGACATCCCTTCTTGGGTGCTCATTCTATCCAACGTATCATCGTTTAACTTATTCCGTCGCGTTTCGTGGTGTGATTTTATGTTTACGCTGTATAAAGAGATTGGATTAACAAACGCATCGATAAGAAGTTCACCGAGGATTCGCAGAAGTCTACTACCGATTACTGTCCACAGCACAACCAGATTGGTGTGTCAGCTCGGTGACCAATCAGGATAGCACGTTGCCTCAGAGTCGGATTTGGTTTTATAACGAGCATCGGAGTGAAACAATTTAAGTGCATCATTAGTCAAAACAAACGGACTACTTGCGGAGCGGAGCCGACCAGTAGGAAACCTAAGGCGTCGGCACCAATTGTTATTCTTCATTTGACTGCTTTTGACTTCGTTTCGGAAAGTAACGACTTTTCAACGCGCTCCAGCAGTCACGCTCGTCGGTATTGATTCTGCTTAAACAGCAATTTCCTCTGAATATTCAAACTTACTGTGTGCTGCCCCCCACATGAACGCACGCATTTTGGCTAGCGTTACGGTTGTGTGCTGTGCAGTTGGTTGTGCTGCTCAGAGTGTGCGTGTGTTTTTGTCTGACTACCAGATTATCGGATCTTTCATGTGCATATTGTTGCGTTTTTGGATTTTATGCGGTTTTGTAAAAGCGGTTTGATTCCACGACCCTGTTTTCTGAAGGCTTTTCAGCTGAGGTTTCTCATGTGAAATTAACCGGTTCAGGTTTTCGTGTTTGATAGATGTCTGACTTCTGTTTGGTGCACGTTACCGCGAACGAAATGGAGTGCAGTTCGTTCCATCACCATCATCACCACCTGCTTTGACGCGAGTATCATCAACCATAATCCAGTTAATACTTAGTGACAGCTGAAGTAGCGATGTGACCAACAATTGCTTTCGATAATTCCTTCTCAAATCAATACACTTACACAGGTTTCATCAAGACGTCATAAGACAAAGTGCAAAAAAACAAGAAGTGACTGCTCGCGAGTGACATTAAAAGGTTGCTACTAGACTACGCACACAATAGTTGGTTAAGCCCAAGCCGAAAGTTGACTAGATGTTACGCCACGCGGTCGGGGTCAAATGTTTGTGTATGGTTAGATTGGATGTGATTGAAGTTTCAAGGACTGAACAGATTTCTTTTGAGAGCACAGGTTAGGGTTGCGTAATCTAATAACAACCGATTCGGCCTAACCAATTATTGTGTGCATATTCTAGTCTTAGCTTTTATTGTCACTCGCGAACAACACTTCCTGTTTTTTGCACTTTGTCTTACGACATCTTGATGAAGCCTGCGTAATTGTATTGACTTGAGAAGAAATTATCGAAAACGATTGTTCGTCACATCGTTACTTTTGATGTTATGGGAATTTTCCGACATTTATGAGAGTTGAAGTGTCAAATAGCTACAAAGCTATTAGTTTTTCCTGCGGTTGTAATGTGACAACCTAAACAGGTTACTAGCCCATTAACGGTACGTGTACTTATCAGTTTGGAATATCTGTTTAACGAATTTTACTGCCAACCAACCTTATGAACGTCAAAGTGAAAAGTCCGATTTTATTCGGTCTAGTTCAACTGTTGCTTCGTGGAATGCGCTGCCAGTATCTTTTGTCGTGGATCTCGTTGTTAATGTGTTCACCCGATGTCGTGAATGGGCGAGCTCCCGTTTTACTTTCTGTCGTTTCCTCCTACTCTGAGTCGCATTATATCTGGTCGAAAATAGGTTTATGACTGATATCACTCTATTTCTGTATTCTTTTTCTACATTGAATCGTCAGCGGACGATCTGGTTACTCCGAACTCCAAATTTCGGATCACTTGCGGTGCACAATCAACTTAATCCTTTAGCGTTTTCTCACTTGTTTTTCTCGTTCATTAACTGTTGATTTTTGTCCTTCCTGTTTTACCGATTTATGTGTTTTCGTTTTCTGCGTTAGCCCCATCAATCGTAGAGATCATCGTCCGCACGTCTCTAATGGTTCTTACCAAACGATTGACCTAGTTCCATCTGCTCTAAAGGGAAGTAATCCAAACTGGTCACAATTTCGCAACCTATGTACTGGCGGCCGTTACCATCGGTCAGAGACGGTAAGTCTGTGAATGTATCGGAAGTCGCAAAAGATGCGTTCGTGTTCGCTACTATTTTTTCTTGGCCAAAGAATTTGTTTACTTGATATGTTTAACACTTGGCGAGTTATTTGAATCTAGCATGAGTGTTAGGTTATCAGCAGCATTTGACAGAACGTCTGTGTTCAGGCTCTGACTATGTGACTTGATTCATGTCCGTAATTTAACTTTGCCTATTCTTCCTCAGGCGATTGTTTGAAGTCACAAAATTGTCAGTGACATTTTTTGCTCTTGATCGCACCATGACCAATGGATTTACACACTTAATAAGACACATGGTTGTCTATATTTGTGTTCCAGCTGTATGTGTTCGTGTTTTTTTGCCTTCTGTGCCCCCCGACACGTTAATTCTGAACTGCGTTTCAGATACCAGTTGGCATAAACTTGTTTACGTTCCATGTCACCGCACATTACCGCCTTATCAAAGTCTCGTATGTGCATGTGTTTATGGAAGATAATTGCGTCAAATTCCGGCCGGAGTTCTTTTTGCTTTCTACCTATCCATATCTAACCTGGTCCAGTTTTGACTACATCGTCCAAACAGGTAATCATACCGCTTGTTGTCTTACATGGAGGTCGATTTTTTTTTGTATATGTCGTGCTTTTGGCCGACGTAAGATTGCATGTGCAGTCACCATGTGCCACATAACCTTCGAGGTAGTGTATTGTTTTTTCGACGTTCATTTGAAACTTTATCAGTGACCACATCGAGTTCCGAGAGGCATATGTTTGAACACCTTGTCTACGTCCATCAGGCTGATTTTTTGTTAAACAATAATCCCGGAATTAGTAGCAAATCTCCGGATGGTCATTTTGTCATGGTGAGTGTATATGATTTAGGTGACTTGACAGCAACTCTACCAAAGTATTTTCTCACTTGGTCGTCTTTCAACCTCATTGTGTGTATTGTTGCATTTTTGCTTTTGTTTAGACTTAATTCCGCTTTCATTTATTAGAATTTCCCTTTGAACATTTGCTTTCGACGATTTTTGGTAGTGATTGCATTTTTTAGTGTTTGATGACATGGTCCTATTTCATTTTATAAGCGTTGGTTTATGTTACGAAATTGTGCCGCTTTTGATCTGAGAGCTACATATCTTCATTTTCTCGCTTTCATTTTTGTGTTTATGCAGTCCTTGTCTATCGACATTACAATCCTCTTTATTTTCCCGTTTTCCAGAGTGTTCATCGTGACCTGTCCGGATCCTTCCTATCACGACAATGTTTGTGCAAAATTTTATCTATCGGCGGTTCCGTGAGTGACATTTGTTTGAGCATCCATTCCCGTTTTTCATTTTCTCGTTTTTTTGTAATCTGAAATTTTGCACTCATACGAGCATGGTTGTGGTCTTTAACTTTCATACCTAATATCGTTCTTTTTACCAGATAAACAAGACCTACTCATGGAAGCCCTATTACATGTCCATAACAGGCCAAGAAGTACGCTTCATCAAAGCTTCAGCGGCATTCTGCGGGTCACATCGTTCCTCGAAAGTATGTGTTTGAACTTTTCTAGGTTATAGTTCTGTTTACTTGTTGACTAACTTGCAATCATGGGTTATGTTCCTATTTCTACATTTTCAACTGCCTATTGGTTTTTGTTTAGCCAACCCAAGTCTGCCTTACCCGTAGGTTTTGTGTTGCTGACTTAGTACTAATCGATATCTCCAGTTGGATTCAGAAGAAGTTTACAAAGTAGTGGAAGCTGAAAAGCTCATGTATCTCCGATTCCCTACTGGAAACCTTATAAAGAAAGGGCGATGGTTTCACTAAAATAGATTAGAAATTTAGCAACTACAACAGTCTGAGTGAAGAGACCGAGTAGTAGAAGAAAACGCCACTCATGTTGCCAGTGCGCTGAAACATTCATCAACAACAGACTGATTGCATTGGGGAAGTTTAGCGTGCCTTTGCTCTAGCACAATTAGTTACATAACCAACGTGTTTGAAGTTTCGGTTTTGTGTTCTGAATTTGTATGTTTTAGTTCAGCAGATTCTGTCTAACTGTCCTGTATTAGACAAATCCGGACACTGACTGAACTTCGCCTGCAAGAGGGGTGTCTCATTTGATGTTGTGGTTTTGGCAAGTAGCTCCTGAGATGATCATGTGGGTTGGACAAAGACAAGTTTTTTCACAGCTGATGTGATTAGCGTAGCATTCTCTGTGCTGAGACAAAGTCACTTCTGATACGTTAGTGATCCACAAATAATGGTTTTGGTTTAATCAACAACGGATGTGGTGTTGTGATATGCTTTATCGCTATTTATTGCAATCTTTTAATAAGAGCAATGTTCTTTAAGCGATGCGAACAACATGCATGAATGTTTGGCTGAAGACAGACGCTCGGACATGTTTACTGTTATCGAAGAGCCTTCAAAGTAAGGCGTCTCACTCAGGCTTGCGAACAATCCAAGCTCAGAATGTGCTTTCTCGCCATTCAGGTTTGGTTGGGGCGAAAACTGAAGGTAGTCCAAAACGATCATTCTCTCCTCCTGATTAATGATAGTAATATTAGGCGTTTCGTCTCTGGGAATTCACTTTGCATAGTATGAATGAGGCGGATAAATTACCTTAACTTTGACCGCGTTAAACATGGGCTAGTCATCAACAGCCTGGCGACACGAAATCTCCGGATTCCTCCAATTCTCATCTGTACGTTTCCCATCCTTCGTTATGTTGTTCAATTGATCACTTTTTATACCTTCTGTTTATTTATCACACACTGAATCGTTTTACGATTCTATGTATTGACTTCCAGAATTCCAAAGCGTCTGTGGACCTGGCAACTGTTGATAACACTGGCGCGTCAAATTCCATTGATTTATCCTCTTCATTGGCTTCGACGGGGGGTTTCCCTGAGTTGCATCTCTCTACCAAAACATGTGGAACTGAAGCGAATGAACTGTCGATTGGTGATACGCATCATCAGCCAACTGCCACTGCGCATGCGATACCTCATTTATCTTCGTCTTGCTTGATTTTGCCAACCACTGGCCTACTGTGGCATCCTGAGGAAGTACCTGCTGACTTTCCCCAGTGGTTGCCTCTGGGACCTATGTCTGCATTATCCTACGGTGGTGTTGTTGCTCATCCGCCCATCGTTCCGGACAATATGAATCCTTACTTGTCTGGAATCTCCAACTTGGGGAAAGACCCCCCATCCACACTAAGTGTTACACAATCTGCAACCCCTGATAAAAAATCTACTGATCGTGATTCGACAGTCCGTGCATCCTTTCGTTGTTATCGATTTGCTCATCCAGACGCCAAGGTTGAGTTGCTCCTGGTCTTCCCAGATGAAGGAGTCGCTATTACCTGTCTTCGGATGTGTGAGGTAACCTATACTACTCTTTAGATATTTGTTGGTGCTTTTCGTTATCACTACCTCCGCCACTGCACTGTTATGGGATTTTTAAATGACCGATATCCATCTCTGCGTATCAAGTAGTGCAGTTTTTCTTGTCCTTTTTATGAGGCGTTGGTGGTCACTTAAGAGCTCCTGATAGTCGGTTGTAAGCATGTAGCGGTTGTACAATGCCCTTGATTTCCTGTTGAATTGGCGTATTATTTTGTCTGTACTATCCACATGCGACGGTTGTCGATTGAATATTTTCATTGACCCACATTGAAAAGCGGTTACGTTGCAAAAGTAAATACTGTACGTATCTAAACGATCTTTAGATTCGTACGGAACGAACGCTAAGTTCTGGAGGTGAGTTCATCTCATGCACTTTCCACCCGCAAATATGTAACACCTAAAATTAAATTAAACGAACCGTTAACTGGAAACATAGTTAATTGTCCGTGTATTGTTGAATATAGATGAAACCGTTAGTCACAGTCACCGTACAAAGTAGGTGTTATACTTTTAGCAGCTTGGATACAGAATAGGTGTAACAGGTTGAACGTGTGCTGCTTGACAGCTTGCTCTTGCAGCACATTACGGATTTCATCGTTATTCCTGTCTACAAAAGAATCTACTGACTCTTTGAAACAGCTAGAATGTATCCATATCGGGTTAGAAACGACGGTGTATTGCTGCTTCATCTGTGACGCTCATCCTCGTCTACATCACGATGTAGTGATGTTAATCGTCTTGCTGTAGTTGATAAGGACTTCATAAATTAGACAGTCCACCATCTTGATATCTTCTGAAAACAAGTTTTTTGTCATCTCACTTTTCCTATCAATTTGGTGGGCGTCGACAGCTGGTGAGGCGATATCCCATTCAGCTCGTTGTATTCTCGGCTACGCCTAAATGATCCTAGGGCGACAAGAGCATTTCACGTGGAAAACGTAACTTCACATCGAATTATCCAACTGACAAGCTATACGACGTTTGTCATTGACGCAGGCGGTGGAAATTACTGTAGTCGTGTTAACTAATACTTTTGGTGATTTATCGTGTATACGCTGTTGTTTTACCTAGCGTACGATAAAAAGGTCGTCAAGTTGAAGTCGCTTTCCTGTTGTCTTGACCATAGTCTGTTTTATGTGCTTACCCGCACAGGTGAGATTTCTAAGTTATCATATGTTTGACTTTTCCCCTAGGTTTATCAGTCAAATGCAATTAGGTAGATGCCGTTCACGTTTTGTGTAAACCTGCGTTGTTTTACTTCAGTTGGATTTATTCTTACATGCAGTGTTGCTTTCCTGCGATGTTGCTTCTTTATTTGTAAGCGTTTTTGTTAACGTGATCCATGGAAGCGTTCGTTCAAACTTACTGTTTATTCAACACGTTTTTTGTTTTGGTTAAGCTTATATCCTCATCGTTCTGCAAAGTTGCTGCCGTTGTCAGTACTCAAACAATTTCGTCTATACACTTTGAATCACACGGAGAGCAAGGCACTTTAATCTGGTCACTCTTCTCGGGCGCATACTTTTTTTTGCCTATTTCCTCAATGGCTTTTGTTATTGTTGCTGGGGTTTTTCAAAAATCCATAGCATTTTGTGCATATTGGTTGATTATGTTTGTTACACCATTTTGAACGTATTTCTTTAGGTATCAGGTGGAAAGCAAATCACTCGGCAATTCCAAACTAACTCTGGTAGGTTCACCTAGTTAGTTCTCATCCGTTAAATTCAGATTCCTTCAGCTTCCACTCAACTGATAATCCATATGAGTTACACTTGATCGGTGATCATAACAATGCAAGAATTATTTCGAAATCCAGACATAGTTCTCATACTGTCCATTCTTCGGCGGCTGGTTCGAATACACACGCTTCTGCGTCGGTTGATTCTAGTCACGTTGTTCTGAAACAGTCCAATCAAATCAGACTCAAAGATCGACGTCAACGCCAATTTGAGCATCAACCCTCGTCCAAGGATCGCGTCTGGATTGTCCAAGCTTCTGATATCCCTCTTCAAAAGCAGTGCACAGGTGCTGATAGAACAGGGAATTTAAGTGAGTTTAAACACTTAAGAATATGTTTCGCACTTAGAATAACGTCTCACAGCGGTATATCTGAAGATTGGGCCATGTGGCTCTGGGTACAGCACGTCACAGTGCACCTTGGCATTCTATTGCGGTTGTTCTGACCACTTCGTCATCTCTAGTTAATTGTGCATTTTCAGCAAGTTTTTATTAGAACACAGTTTTTTTCTCAGAAGGTTTTTACAAAATTGTCAAAATTTAAACATGCGAGTTTATTCTGCAGTAGAACTCACCCACGTGTTCACATGCCATAAAACCATGTTGCTCCTAATAGGCTTATCTTAGCTCAAATTTTATGTTTGAATGATGATTGCCATGTTTATTTTTATGCAAACAAATGGTCCTTTGTCAGATTCTACTGATGGTTCCGACTTGGTTGACTCAATTACGACGTTCACGAAGTGTGACCAACTTAGTAGTCCAGATCGGCTGACTGAAGATAGAACCACAAGCACTTCTCGTCCAACTGCTGGAAAAACTCCTTTCTTGCAGAGTATTAAGCAATTGTTGAATTGGCCGGCCAGTGGGAGTTCTGTGGACAAGGATAATTGCGGATTAGACCAACACGCCGCCACACGTTCTCCCTCTCCACTCAGTTTGGAATCCCGTCTGGCTGCTGTCTTCGGTAAGGTTTTTTGTTGGATTAGTTATTTTACTCACTTCCGCATTTGGATCGTTTCGCTTCATAGGTAAGGATTGCGCGATTGTGTGGTTATAACTAGATCACCAGTCTTCTCTGTGTTATCCAGTTTCACAATTTCATTTTGTCAACTCCTCATCCACTTGACGCGGCCTAAATAGCCAAAGACCACTTCCGTTCTCGGATGACTGTGTATCTCTTTCACTAGTCTTTCCATTGTTGTCAAATCAACTACCTAAGTGTGCGAGCTGGTGAATGCCTTCTCTAGCTTCGTTATGCAATCAATCTCGAGGCAAAATTTTACATTTGTGGGCTGTTATGTGCATCTCAACCTACTTGACAGGACACGAGTTGTCTAATTTTTTGTGCTGCTGTCAAATAGCAGCCTTGCCGTCAACATGAAGGATGTTTGACAGCATTCCACATTGCGGAGTGTCTATATCACTTGGTGACTGCCACAGACAGTCCTTTGTTATCTCGAGTAGAGCAAACTTGAACAAGTAAGAAGGCAGCTTTGATATACATCGTTTTTCATACTGAATCTATTGAACAGTTCTCCGTTGATCTTAGTCTGAGTTGCACTGTGAGGATAGAATGTCAGTCGTGTGTTCATGTCTTTCCGATACGCCCGATTGTTTACGCGACTTTCCGTCAGCAAAAGAATCTCTTGGTCGAATGCGTCCGTTTAGTTATGAAATTGGACTGTTACCTGGCAGTATGTTTGGTGAGACCCCTTTGATTTCTGAATAGTAAGGATTTCTTTATCATAATGCACATCTCTCGGGTTACGCTAAGTCGACGGATTAGAATAGACATCAGGACCCCAGTTATTATTGGGTCACGTTAATTCCTTCGTGTGTTCAGTGTGAGCTTGTATACGCGGCCCATTATCAAGTGCGTTTGCCAGTTGAGACATCCTGGTCGTGACCTTGTCTAGTGGTTTGCAAACTGAAACTTTAAAGCATGACGTGATCTAGCTCGCTGAATTCATGTACTATTACATAGTTCGGTTGGATTTTTTTTTACCTTGTTTATCTTTAGTTACTTTATTAATGATTTATGCTGATCTTCGTGAATGAGTTTAAATATATTCCTGTTGATATGGATTATGCCAGCGGCACTACCCTGTTGACGCAAGGTTGCTCAACAATGACGTTAAAACACTTGTTTACTTTGCCAAAAACGCAACTGTAACTTAATGTTTGCTACGGTTTGACGTCCTGGATAGCAGTTCATTTCTCCCTTTCTCTACTCAGGTGATCCTCCTGACTTTTCCGAGCTCGACAATCCGGGACCCGTATTTGGTTGTGCGTTAGAAAATCAGTTAGAAAGTCCAGATCATCCGGTATGTGATGCCCACAAGAGCGTTTCCATCGTCCAATCGAGCGCTGCCCAATCATGTCTTCCGCCGGTTTTGCTCGTTATGACTTGTCTTGGTAGTACACTCTGGCTGGTTATTGCTGTTAGCAGTATTAGGCTGCGGTCTAATGTTCATGGTATAAATTCTTTTGTGTTCCGTGTTATCTTGACTTGTTCGCATTTTTTCTATAATTGTGTACTTTTCACTGTGATCCTTCGTAATGATTGGAATAATGTTCGGGTACAGATTTTAGACGGGTATTCATACATACGCATCTCCCACTAAACCCTTATTTTGTAACATGTTCAGAGGCTACCTATTCTCTTGAAAAGGATGACCGTCATTGTTAGTTCTATCACAGTATATACTACAGGTTGATTCCTCAGCTGACAGACCGAATTGTGCGTTCTGTACCTTGTTTATTCTGTCATCTTTTCATTTCTTTACTTGACTGCAAAATTTGACGTTAGTCATTTAACTTAAGCACTAGTGTGCGACCGAATTTTTGCATACTTGTTGCGATTCGTTTACTGGTTTCCCAAGCTTACATTGACAGCTTCTTTCGCCGACTCATTTCACAAGAATGTTTCCGTTTTCACAACTCGCGTGCTCTTGCACTCAATCAACAGTGTGCATCTGTGTTTCGTTGCCCCTGACGGTCGTGCTCATTCGTTCACTGTTTTGCTGCTGTGTCCGTTCCTTGCTTTTTGTCCGAATTTCAATGTCCATCGCGTTAATTTACCTTACTGTATTCTATTTCAGTGTGTTCCCGTGTTTCTTCAAGCCTTTGTCACTGCAATCGAAGCTCATGGAATGTCTTTACTAGGCCTTTATCGTAAACCTGGACGGCAGCGCTCGATCAACCAATTTGTCTGTGCTGCTAATCTCGTAAGTGTGTTTCCATATGCACAGTACGCCTCATTCTTTCGCGAATCATCGAGTTCTATGTTCTATGTATTGTATTTTTCTTGCATATCTTCCTGTCTTTTGTAGTGTAGGTCGGGTTTCTTGTGTTAATTAACTTGATCAGCCGACACTCAATAAACCAGAAGAAGAACTGGGAAATTTACGTGACCTTCGCAATGCAGTTGTAAATACCCCATGCGGTTCACGTATTTATCGTGAACTCCATACCGATTCATTTATCTTTACTTGAACGCTTCTCTTCTGGCGATCTGGGTCAGGCATTTGCCCTCCACAAGCGTTCTAACAGCAAGTGTTAGCTCTACACGTCGGTTGCTTAAAAATCGTTTTCATGCTTGTCATTCGTCGTGGGCCAAATAGCATAATTATGAATGTGGAAACAAATTAATCTGATGATTATTGAGTTTGGGCTCAATTCTGTTATCTTCAAAAACGGTGTGGAACACTTGTTGACTTTCTGTGGTGTTGTTAGTTGCGCTTCATTGGTCCTTCAGCATCTTGCCGTTGATCGCAATGGCTAGTACTGCCGTGAAACCGTGTGATGAGGAAAAAATACCCTTAGCTGAGAAAATGCGGTAGGAGCGATTACATTTCATATAAAAATCTCCATACCTAGTCTCCCTCACATCATAAATATACAGTCAAATTACCGAATTGAAAACGAGATGATGACGGCATTTACAAGACATTTTTTTCTGCCTCCGTTACTTCGTTCCTATGAACTTCCTTATTCAACGGACACTTCAGCCAAACAACAGACACATCCACGTTACTGAATTCGATTGGCTAGTCGATTGACTAACCGTTTTTGTTAACATCTCCAACCATATGAGAGACGGTTCATTACACTTACAGTCTGGGTGGTGAACATAACCCACCGTTGTCTTACCTGTGGCTACTATCATTTCCCTCTACCAGATCATCGATTAATCATCGCGTGTTTCATTCCAATGAGCGGGTGAGTAACTGATAGAATGGCTTTCGTAAAACAGCCTATCCACTTAAATATATACATTTGGAGGGTTTAGGTTAGAGCATTTGTTTGACTCTAATTTTATTGCTTAAGTGAATACGCTTCACCTGTCACTTGTTGCGATCATGATGACCTGGAGTACAAAAGAATAAGTTACCTAATGAAAGCTCAGTGTGAAGTAGGCTACGATTGGGCCCCAACCCGTTCCGTTTAAATTCTCGAACGCGTTGATCACGACCGTTGATTCCTTGAAGTTGATTGCGACCAAAATCTGTCCCCTAAGCGTATGGGCGATACGTGGAAATTTAGTACAGTTTGCTTGCACTAGCCATTGGTGACTACATATACCTTATTCTTCTCATCTAGTGAGTTTATGACCGTAACTTTCATTGAAAGACTGCGTGCTCAACTCTTCTCACAAAAACTTTTTGTTTGTTAAATGATCAGTAAAATAATTTTTTTCTCGAACGTGTTTCTAATGCTGGTTTACTGTGGACTCTCATTTATTTGACCAACCAGGTTGTTTGATTTCAACGCACTGGTCTCATTCGACCCGGTTTACTTTCTGTAGGTACACTTTTTCATTTGGTGTACGGGTTTCGGCATGTTCGCTTCACGCAATCGTTATCTCATCCTGGCGATCGGTTTGCGTTTTGTTTCGAATCGACATCTTTTCATTTTGTATATGTGTATGCACGCACCTTCCTATACTGGGGTTTTGTTCTGACATGTGGTTGTATGTGATGCATTTCTATCGATCACCGTTTAGTAATGGTCACGTGTATTATGAGCACGGACTGGGCATGTGTGGTGCATGCAACCTGTGTTTATATGCGTGGTATTTCTCAACTCTAGTGTTTGACTTGGGTATGTGGCGTTTGTGTCGTTGTAGTACACTATAAAGGACACATTGTTGTTACCGTTCTTCCAAGGTAAGCAATTCTTAATTATCATGCAGGTTCAGCGGGTATCCACTTTGCCCCGTGCTTCTTAGTAAACTCATCAAACTAGTTTTTTTCTGTGGCTGTGCGCATACTTTATGGTATTCTTGAGTGCATCTGTTAAACAGTATGAGTTAACTTGGTTAGTTTGTATACAGCTTTTGTTTAGTGAAATGCACCCGTCCTATGTTCTAACTGCGGCCAATGCGCACTCGTTTTGGCTGTCTTTCCGAAGCCAACTGGTTTATGCAGATGAGTATGACAGTCGTTACAGTCACAGATAATCATTTGCTTTCCACTATTGACCTAATTCATTGAAGCTATGCGGATCATTTAGTAGCTAACCACTTATGGTCGACTTTGAAGGTAGAAGTTTAAATTCCGTCGTAGCCCTGTTGGATGTTCTTGAAACTGCATTTAATATGGATCACTACCCGGGTTACCGATGATTGCAAGTTCTCGGCGTTCTTTCTGAAGTTGTTCCCTTCTCAGTTAACAGAACTGTTTTCATAAAATTCTCATCTTAGGCTGATATAATTATATTATTAAGTGAAGTAACAGTATTGGAGGGTATTGATGAAGAAAACAAGGACAAGACTATTAAGATTCCTTGAGTTAACCAGTCAGTTGTATGTTATTTTAGGTACATTGGAGTAACCAATAATAATCTTTTCTACCACGACACAGGTTTATTTGTTACATGGTTGCTGATGTATCAGCAAAGCTTGCCGAGATTTAATCTCATTGTTCTTCGGAATGGTTTAACGACCATATGACACGCTTTCTGAATAGTCACGGTCGAAGTATACTAAAGCATCGTCTGCATTTGTGAGGATTTTAATCATTACGTAGCATTTTCACCGTGCTTGAACGAATTCGGTTTTAGTATTTTGAGTTGGTAGTAGGACTTTCGTGACAGAAAAAAAACTTCATTTTGGGACACAATTAGTTCGAGTGTGGTAGTGAACATTAGGTACACCACGGTCGGTATCGCGTGTTCACCAGTTCATTTGCGTTGTTCATTTGGGTGTTCGCGCACTCAGTACTCCATGTCAATAGTCACAGCTACCAGGCCGACACAACGATACCTATTCTTGTGTGGTTGGCTCCGTGGATGTTGAAATGTGACCTTTTGGTTTCTTCACATGCTGTGTTGATAAGCAAATTTTGAAGTCATACATATAGGATCTGTATGGCCGTGAAACAAACAACATGTTTTTTTGCTGTGGTGTATGCATGGTACTTTTTGTTTGAGTCTTCTAGTTGTTTGTCCAGTATTGTGCTTATTACGCTTGCTTGCTCCATTGTCGTTTGATTCACCGCATTTTCAATAGTTGCCGAAGGATGTCGATTTCCTTCTGACTTTGGACGCTTGGCGTGAACCGTACGCACTCTCTGGGCTCGTGAAACATTTTCTGCGTCGATTGCCTGTTCGATTGCTAGATTTAAGTGAGTTCATGTCATTATGGCCTGGCTTCTTTTATTGTCTTCTGATCCGTAACTGCGTAAACCAGTTGGGTTTGGCTAATTCTCCTGTCAGATATAACGTTCTCAAACACTGTTAACTTAAACTAACAATGCCTCCCTCCTGTGTCATTATTTTTGCACACTCTTGGCCCTTTTTGCTTGTGTATGTGAGCATACTTGGATCTTCCCAAATACCGATTCTATCATATATATTGCATTTCATGTTACCAGGTTTGCCGTTTATATCTGATTAGTTTTGTATACTGTGGATCATATCAATTAGGCGTTGTCGTTGTTGTCACTTTACGGACAGGAAGTAATCAATGGCCTAAAACTCAAAGGTGACATCGTTTGTTCGTATGTACATTTCTGTTATTGATTGTTAGTTTGCTACTGATCACTGCTGTTTACCAAATCTCAATTTGTGCTCGTACAATCCGGAGTGAACAAACACACTGTTGTTGTTGCATGTTTGCTGAGGTGATTTATTGGGTCAACCACCTCTGGTTCGAATTCGTCATCTCTTCTGTGCTTATTGCTGTTATTGAGACATCGGAGAAGTCAGCACATCCGTTGCTTTTGCAAAGTGCATGTATATCTACTACCACCGTCTGCCTCTGTTCCGTCAATGAGTCACAAAAGAGTCAGGATCCGGACGGTTCGGATTTCGCCTTTTTTATACATTTTGGTTGCCCATATACCTCATTCCATTCGAGTTAATGTAGAGGTTCGCTACTTGAAATTGTAGTTATTTTTGACAACTTCTGAGCGATTCATCCGGCGATTTAATCGGCTTCGGTAGCAGTCCTCGATTATCCTAATGGATGCTCAAGGATCCACCAGCTCTTTCGCCTCGTTTCTTTTCCGAGTTTTGTGCTTCCGGTTAATAATGTGGTATCCACTTTACTTTCTGTAGACGAACAAGCACACTATCATAAGCAACTCATTCCATATATAGTGATTTAACAGGGTCAGATTCTCCAAGTGACTTAATGCTAGGAATGTTTCATAATTCGAATTTTCTGGAACATCTGAAATGAGTGATAGTAATGACCACAGGGTTAAATTTGAACGCACGGTTCTTACTGTCCGTTTTGTTACCTGTCTACAAGATGCATTATCCTGTTTCTCTACTTTTATTTTTAATGTTGCTTGTCTTTTGAAGCCGTTTGGGAACCGCTGGCATTCCTAGTACCTGATAAAGGATCGTCTGAAGATTTCTCTCGTTCAGCTTATCTGCTACTCTCCATACGAGTTAAACTTTGGAAGATGGCCAACGAAGTGAGTTATGGACCGTGCTCATGGGCAGTATTTCTCGAGTTACTGTAACTCACTAGGTGATCAGTTAGTTAGCCGTCGCTTGAAGTTTATGAATTTTGTATGTTAAATGAATGTATACACAAAATGTAAAAATTCAAGGAGAGGGGTGGACTATAGTGTGGGTACTAGCATATACATTTTGTGTTGGAAAACCTTGATGGGACTTATCTTAACGACCGGGGATCAAACCCTCAAATGTGTTCGTCGTCAGCATATTCACCAGTAAGTTTACCTAAACCCCAGTCTACTTTTCAAGCAACTAAATTTTACAAGTGAGAATAAGATTACGATGTCTGTAACCGCTTGATTATGTTAACCTATATTTGAAAAGCTTTGAGTGAGGAAAAACACTTGTTTCTCAGCACGTGAGTGTAATAAGAGTATGACACGTTGCAAAGAGAAAGGAAATCCCAGTGGAGAAAAGGAAGTACAACTCGATCATAGATAGTCAAGAATACAGCAAGCACTCCAGTGGGTACTAACTTGCTTATACTGATAGTAACGTTCTTATGCCACTTCATATTTGTCCAGATGGCCACGCCGAATGTAGATTTTGAGCAGCATCACGAATGTACGCTTCAACTCTTCTGTTGACCACAATGGAACAACGGATGCTGGCAGGATGTTTCAGGGATTCAGCGACTCGGACTGAGCAGTAGTTCATATTCAACACACGGTACCAATATTTCAAAGTAATGAATAGCTAGGCGGTCGCTTACACAACATTTGCCAGCACCGTTAACTGTGAATGCGAGCGGTCCAAGCTCAAAGTCCCGTCAGAGTATCAGTTCAAATACATTGTCCTCCTGTATGTCCTCTAGCCTCCACGTGAGGCGGACCTATTTACCCATCTTCTCGCCAAACTGGAACAGGACTATGATGTCATTCTGTGGTGGATTGTCAGGCCAGAGGTGCGAGTATTCAAACACTCAGTTGAGTACCCCAACACGGGGGGAGGCACGTTTACAAACCCTCAACGATCGGATGGCGGACAACGGGGGTAATCGGATGAATCATCGCTCGACGGGATCGGACCAACGGGCGAGACATGACAGGCAAAATAGAATGGACGACCAAATCGGAGGCGCGGTTATTCCATCACCCGCTGGAATATCTCGACACTGCCGGGGAATACGATCAAAGCCCACTGTGGATAGATAGAGGACAACACGAGCGACCGGACAATCCATCGCTCAAAGAAATCGGACCAACAGACAAAGATTGGCAGGTGCAAAACCCCAGGATAGAAGGCGCCGGTCACACGCATAAACCGGGCAGAAGTGCACACGAAGCGTGAGCGGAAACCTGGGGGCGTTGTGGACTGGAATGCTGACTCATAAACGCGAGCGCACGCACAGCATGCTAACTAGCGTGTTGGACAGTAAAGATTGTGCTTTATTGGACGCCTTTTCGCCACAATTCTGAGCATGACGACATTAGAATGCCAGCTCATGCTGGACGTCAAACACAAAACAGCAATGAAAGAAAACGAACTCACGTTGACAGCTACTGACATTGCTGTTGTCCATTCGACGCCACCGGCCGCAGGTCACAAACCCAGAGATTTGACTTCGGATAATCTACCACCTACTGCTTGTTGGAACTGTGGCGATTAGCACTGTCTTTCTACCAGTTCAAACAGTATGCCTGTCAGAAGTACAGTCAACGAGGCCACAAGAAGGACCAGGGTTGACTCTGTCAACCGTTGAAACCTGGTCACAATTTGCATCAGTGATACACAGGTGCAATTGCAACTCGACACAGCCTCGGTCATTACACTCTTTTCCAAGCGTATCTGTGAGCTCGTTAGCAAATAAACAGTGCAGACTCTAATGCGATTGGACTAGAGCGGTTCCCTGACAGAAGAAAGTTCGGCCAATCGGAACTTTTACACAAGCTGCTGCAGACGGAATTGCGATCGATCGGCACCAACCAATCAAGAACGGCGGTCAACTGCTCCACCGGATTTCTTTGTAATAAATGGAAACTGAAACAAGTTGTTCGAATGCTTGCTCGAGGCAAGATCGTATAACGTAGCAACGAACGGGCCAACCAAAACATAAGAACGCTTGTCGCTCAATAGCAATCATAAATACTAATGTTCCTCTATAAATCAGGTGCCATTTTCCTAGTAAATTGAGATTGCTTGGTGCCGCTCAAACCATGTTCCGATTGCTCTCAATCTGGTGGTCCAATACGCGACACATGGTTGGCGGCATCCAAAACGAATTAGCCTGTCACAGTGACCGAACCCAAAAGACGCCTGCGCTTTAAACCGTCACCGCAAGTGGCTTACACTGCACCACTTGCGGTTCCACTCACACAACACGTATTCGGTGTAAACCCGAAGGAATAAGACCAGCAGGTGTGTGAATGAGGCCTTTGCGTCCAGCCAGCCAATGCTGATTAGCCAATTGAATGACTAGCACGAAAAGGAAACCCTCATCTCTCGGAAAGTAAACAGATAGAGAGACTGCAGTGACAAAATCTATACTAAGCAAACAGATATATAAAGTGTAATACACGAAGCATTTCAGTATACGAG